>OVAF01003869.1:0-11196 GCA_900406245.1 Odontarrhena argentea
TCCTACTAAGAAATATCAGGCACCTTCACAGTCCCCTAATCACTCAACTCCTACTCAGTCATATCCTGTTCATAACTCTCACGTAAACAAATTTTACTTATTATATTGATTGGTTTTGTCTTACAATATATTCATATACATGCATCACATTACATGTTTCTCTTTATAACATGACAGCAAGGCACTACAGAAATTGTTTCCAATGAAAATAAGAAGTGCATGTTGATGGATATAACTGGACAGAAGAGGGTTGTTGCTGAAGGACGTTGGTCTTCAAACAATCCAGAGAAAAAAGTTCACTTTGTTCCCTTGGGTCCAAATGCAGTTTCTGTATGGGTTGATGTTGTGATGGTTAATGATGCAGAGGTCTGGAGGCCTTCTTCTGCTATAGAGTGTATGGAAGATGCACTCGGTACAATTATAGCATGGCCAGAAGACAAAGTGATAATCGCCTGAAAAGTAAGAAACATTCATCACTTTGGTTTCATGTCAGTCCCTCAGTTTGCTCTATAAGACTTATGACACTTGTGGTAGTTGTTATTTGTATGAGACTTGTAGTTTATTTGAGACTTGAATGTATGGATTTGTTTTTAAGTTTGGATAATGAATGTAATATGGAATATCAGGTTTCATTTTAAAGATTTCCAATGTATACATCTTTGTGATTGCATAATTAAGGTCAGCATCGGTTCCAAATATGAAATTATGCATTAATTTGAATAATTTGTATAGCACGGGCAAAGAGCTAATAAAATATACAAAACAAATAGAAATAGCGCACAAACTGAGCTACGAATTTCGAGTTAATGGCATTCGTCTGATGCTATAGAACACTATTATATGACACTAAAACAACGCTACAAAACAGGAAACAATAGCATCTTTCATGAGCTATTTTATGATCATTTATAGCAAAGCATAAGTGCTACTGTAATCTATTTCATATCACTACGGTAATGCTATGATATGGTTACCTATTATAGCGTCTAAAGGGAAACGCTATTATAGATGGTCGACCTATTATAGCTCCGGCAGACATAGCGTTTTGTATAACGCTATTAAAGCCCTATTATAGCGCTAATCGTGTGCTAAGAATGCCCATATTTCTTGTAGTGAATCTACAGATTTTATGGCTTTATGCCTATATTTTACATGTTTTCCATGACACTAAATGTCAGATATGCACATCTGCAACATTGTGGCTCTAAAGTTTATTTTTGCATATATATATTATCCCAAATTTGAACCGGATATTTTTATTAGTTTATAGTAGTTATTGATTTATAAAGNATATGCACATCTGCAACATTGTGGCTCTAAAGTTTATTTTTGCATATATATATATATATATATATATATATATATATATGCATAACATTTGTGATTATTAATTTATGATATTATTGGGACCATGTTTAATATAGAAATTTCAAAAAAAAAATATAATTATCTTATTATATTATCAAATTTTATTATTTTTTATACTATCCCAAATTTGAACCGGATATTTTTATTAGTTTATAGTAGTTATTGATTTATAAAGAGTATTAAGTTATAAAGGTTCCTCTTCCTCACTACATCTAACATTTATTCCACGACTCTTAAGGGTCGTTCCAATAAAGAGGCAACCCAAGAGTGTTTGCCAAAGAAAGTGTTTTATTTTTGGAGGACAAGACACTTGCCACGCATGACCCTGTAAGCTTCGTACATTCGACCCCAATAGGGGAGCTGCAGATTCCGTAGAAAACCGATTCTATGCCACTAAGTTATCTTTACTTTATCGTATACTTGCCTGATCTCGTAAAAAACCACCCCATAAAATCCGGTATAGGGTGAAAACTTAGTGCTATACGCTTAGTAACATCTCCCGAATTAAACAGTTGGTTTAACAAAAGAGACGATTTAACATATTCTCTTTGGATATCCAAAGACTGTTCAGACGTGGGCCCTATTGAGGGTTCCGACTTTACCTACAGTTTTTCCGCTTTCCTCGGTTTTTACGAGTATGGATCATTTATTTTGGTGGGTACCACCAGAATGGTAGATAAAGGAATATCCTTGGATCCTATAGTATATTTGGATCGATCACCAAAGACGATTATGGAACTTGTGGAATGTGAGGCAAATGGCTTGATCATGCACAAGAAAGTACAGAGGTTGTGTACACTAGACGTAAGGTGATGCTCTTCAGGACGTAACGGGAGCTAAATGTTTTGTGAATGGTTCTTGAATGGACACAGATGTCCTTTCCGGATTATGATGGTTTTGCAAAGAGACACGCACAAAAAGTTTAATGGGTTAGAGCATATTAGCAAAGGAGTTTACTACATTTAGAGTTTGAAGCTTTCCTTTGGGCTATGGAATGTATGTTGTCATACCATGAAATCTTAATAGCTTTCTTAATAGATTGGATCGAGGTGTTGGAGATGATATTTTCCCTAGAAGATTGGCCGAATTTTGCTTCTTACACAGAGACTCTAAAGCTTATACGAAGCATTTCATATGTTTTGAAGTTGTTTGAGTTTCCTCGTGCCTGTGATACTAAGCTAGATAGTCTTGCACGATCTACTAGACGTTTAAATTATGATGTAAGCGAAGTAACCTTTGTTCCTCGGCTTGGTTTTCTAAACCGTAAAAGTTTTATAAATGTGTAGAAAGAAAAAGAAAAAAAAAGTTTTAGAGGTTATTAAGGGTGGACATACGGGTATTCAGGTCGGATTCGGTTTGGTTTCATTCGGGTTTTGGGTTTTCGGTTCCAAGAGTTTAGAACCCTTTCAGGTATTTCTAATTTTCGGATCGGGTTTGGGTCGGTTCCCTCCGGGTTTGGTTCGGTTCCGGGTACTCGGAAAATCATAATTTGAAAAAAAAAATTGTTAAATTTAAATAAATTTTGATTAAATTTTGATTAAATTCTTACTAATATACCTATTAATTTTCTTATATGTTGGTTATTTTGCATATTCCATTTGTTTTGGTAAAACAATAACTAATATTTTTAAATTTATAATTGTAATTTTATATAAATGGGTTATATCATTATATATATATAATATTAATATTTTGATTATATAATTATATTTTTGGATATTTCGAGTACCCATTCGAAACTCGGTTCGGTCCTGGTTCGGTTCCGGATTTTCGGATATAAGTATTTAGAACCCGTTCCGTTATTTTGTCGGTCCCGATTTGAATTCGGTATCTCCTTTTCGGATCGGGTTCGGTTCGGGGTATTTGGCTGAGCCCTAGAGGCTATAGGGTAGTTTGCACATTGTGGGACGGATAAGGTGGTAAAACACACAAAAAATAGTTGGATATTGGAATAGGATAGTTGGATTTTGTGAAGTGAACCATGGCATCGCATTGCTCGATGAGAGTAGTCCTCCTCAGATTTAGATTCTGCTCTTCCAAATCCATTCTCAACTCCAGAAACCATACCGCGAGGAACACTCTCTCCTTTCTTTCCTCAGTCTCGCCTCAAACTAGCTTGAACCGGAACTGCAGTGAGCGTCAAGTCAGAAGGATTTGGATATCCGCTCCACTTTGTATGGGTCGTCGCTCTTCCAAAATTGCTGGCCGGAAGGTCTGTTTTTTTTTTCGAATTTTCACAAATAAATCTTTCTCTATAGCAAATACCAATATGGACTTTGTCAGGGTGCTCAAGATTCTAAGAAGGCTAAGCTATACTGTAGAATTGGCAAAGAGGTTGTATCTGCGTAAGTTTTGTACCCTTTGTTTCATCTCCTGTCTTGATAAATGTCAAACTCAGTGGACCTATGCAGTGTCAAGAAAGGTGGTCCAAACCCAGTTTCAAACACTGCTCTAGCTACCATACTTGAGAAAGCCAAGGAACTAGATGTACCTAAAGACATTGTGGAGCGTAATATTAAAAGAGCTTCTGACAAGGGCCAAGAAGCTTTTATCGAGAAGATTTACGAGGTATGTCATGGTTTCTTTTGCTCTTTGACCCTCTTTCCTTTTCTTATTGTCTTTTTAATGCCTTAGGTATACGGCTATGGTGGAGTTAGTATGGTAGTCGAGGTCTTAACAGACAAAATTAATCGATCAGTTGCTGCTGTTAGATCGGTGGTCAAGGATTACGGGGGGAAAATGGCTGACTCAGGATCTGTTATGTTCAAGTTTAGACGAGTTAGGGTAGTTAATATAAAGGTCACCGATGCTGACAAAGATCAGCTCCTAATTGTTGCTCTAGATGCTGGAGCCGAGGATGTTATAGAACCTCCAACTTTTGAAGATGAAGATGGGGAACAGAGGTATACAAAATATGATACTCTGCTTTTCTTTTCTTCCTGTCAGTATTATGTTTACTGTTTTCTGTTGGTGGTGAATCTAAAGCTGTGTTGGAATTAGAGATAGTCACTTCTTGAAACGAGTAAGAAACATCATTTAAGACTGAATCTAAAAAGTAATCAAGTGACTCAGTGTAGAGTCCATTCTTTTGCTTATAATGTATAAGGTACCCATGTGTGTGTATCTAGACCTAGTGCATTGAAGCTACAATACAAATTTCATACCATGCGAGAGGAAACAAGAAAACGAGTATTCATATTGCCAATAACTCAAATGGTTGTGACGAGATGATCGCTAGATGACTCATATGTTCTCTGGTTTCATTAATTTTGTGTCTGTACATTTATTTGCTCAGGTACTACAAAATTGTAACTTCTTCTGAGAACTACTCAACGGTATTATCAAAGCTACGAGATGAAGGAGTGAACTTCGAGCCTGACAATGGCTCTGAACTGCTCCCTCTGACTACAGTTGAGGTATTGAACCTTCTCTCGTTTCTGTAATCTCTGTGCTTTACCTTTATTTACATGCCTAATACTAACTTACAGATTCTATTTATGTTATTATCAACTGAAACTCATAATTATCCTCTCTTGATCTATATAGGATTGCATATGCTAATAAAGCTCATACCCCTTAGGTAGGACCCCTTATTACAGGATATATAGATAAACTTACATTGCAAGATTTGGTTGTGTCTTTCTTTGAAGTTGAACTTGCCTTTCTCCCCAATAGGAGTCACCCTCTTATCAGTATTCATCAATCATTCAGTGGGAGAATGTGATTATGAGGATTGTTGTTACAGGTAGATGATGAGGCTAAGGAATTGAACAAAGAGCTTATGCAGAAACTATTAGAGCTTGATGATGTTGATGCGGTTTATATCGACCAAAAGTGAAAAAAAAAAAAAAAAAAAAAAAGGTTAAAGGAANACCCTCTTATCAGTATTCATCAATCATTCAGTGGGAGAATGTGATTATGAGGATTGTTGTTACAGGTAGATGATGAGGCCAAGGAATTGAACAAAGAGCTTATGCAGAAACTATTAGAGCTTGATGATGTCGATGCGGTTTATATCGACCAAAAGTGAAATAAAAAAAACGTTAGAGGAAGCTCCACTTCAGGTGGAGCTGTGAATTTTGAAGCTCATGAGAAAAGTTATCCGTTCAATCTTTGAATTCTGCATATATTCTAAAGAATGAATGATGGTACTGGTATACTCTTTCAATACACTTCTAGCTTCAGACTGATGCCATAGAATCAATGCTCTATCTGCAATTCTTAATAAATTGTTTCTTAACTTATTCCTGTATGGTTTCAAGTATAAATTAAGCTATAAGTCCGAACTATAAGAACTCATCAACAAAAAATCGCACAGCTTCCCCAGGCCCAATTTTTTTTTTTTTTTCCAATTATTCAAAATAAAGATATTGTATTGTGCTAAAGTGAAGAAAAGTGAAAAAAAAAATTTAAAGTAATGAACATGCACAAAAAAATAAAATAAAAAAAATTAAAGTAATCAAGATAAGTATGATTAATATCTTTCGAAATAGAGAAGCAGATGTTTAACAAATGCTATTCGGCAAGTCTTGAAACTCCTCCCCCTGAACATTGGAAATTCCGAAAATGACATTTTCGTTTGAATTAAAAAAATAAACAAACACAGAAATTGTTGAATTGAACAAAATCAATCAATCCAAACCAATTCTCAATCAACCAAACCAATTGAAATAAACCAAACCAAACCCAATCTGAATCAGGTAAAAGAGAAAAAAAAAAAAAAAAAAAGGCTCAGCGAGCTTCTTCCTCCCACGACCAAAACTCCCCAAAACTCTACTCTCAAGCCTCAATTTTCTTTTTGATTCTCGTTAAACAAAACTCGATTACACGCGAGTGGGAGGTCGTTGTTGGATTCCGAAGCTTAGGAGCATTGTATTCGAACTCAATCTCAGCGAATCAGAACAATTGAAGCATTGAAGCCTTTTGAAGAAAAATCTCGGATTCGATCGAAACCCGACTTGAAGCTTCAAAAGTAAAGTAAGGTGAAACCTTGTGAATGTTGCTCCTTATATGATGTTGATAAGTAGAATTGAGTTGTTTATGCACCTTTTAATCGTAATGTGGATTTCAATTTGGAAAATTATGGAGATTGGGATTAGTATTATAGTTGTGAGAATCGATTACGATCGTCGTTGATAGTAAATAGAAGAATGTAGTTAGATATAGAACCTGGAATTGGGACAAACTAATTCACATTGTTATTGTCGTTTATCTCTCTTAGTTGTAACGATTGAGCTCTATATCAATAAAGAAATCTTCGACTACTATCTCTTCTCCTCATTTTCCATAGGCTTAGGAATAAACTGCATATTTTTCACCCGGACAGTTTGACATTTTTCTTTCCTTTATTCAAAGAAAAAAAAACAAGTTTATAATGTATTTGCCAATACCTACACGATGTATTCTTAATGGAATATTATTTGTTATCTTATATATATATATCAATTTTTTCCATTTGTAAATATTGGTTTTGCAAAAGATTTAATATTCCATATACCATATTTTCTACTAATATGGTTATCACGTAAATGCTAACAAAATATTTTTAAACCCTAAATTGTGTAACTAAAAACATCATGTCTCCAATATAAATATACTAGGGGAAGGTCCGCGCGTTGCACGGATTTTGATTATTGTAATTTTAACAAAAGATCGATAATAGCTATTATTGGATTTTAATTAATATTAATATAACACATATTTTCTCTATTTCTTTAAAAAATTAATATCATTTTTACATTTATGAACGCATAAGATTTGGATATTTAATTTTAATATGCTATATCTATATGTACTTTATATAGGATTGAAGGTTTTTAACTAATTAGTAGATTTGTTCAGTTAGTTTTTAAAACTTGGAGATGAGTTTTTGGATTTAATTTTTAATTACTTCAGATGTTTTTTAATTTCTACTATGCATGGATTTTAAAGTATTTTCACTATTTAATAAAACTACTGTCACTTTTATGTTGTTTGTAGTAATTATTTATTACCATATTTAGTTTTACATTTCTTACCATTTTTTTATGTGAGATAAATTTCTATAATTTAGTAATGTACATTATCATAAAATATATTTTCACTATTTATAAGAAAATTAATGTCATTTTTATGTTTTGTTTATAGTATTATAGTAATTATTTCTTATATTAATTTTTATATATTTAATCATTACATAATAGTAATAGTCAAAGATCATACCAAAAAATGGTAATAATCAAAGAGTTTTAAATATTAAACTGCAGGAAAACCGCATAAAGAGTTTAAGATGATTTTGCTTTTACAATAAAAACAACTTTATTTTGTTTTGTAACTGAAGAAGAAAATAAGGTTTGTTTATTTTTTGTCAAATTTTTTATGCTTAAGGTCTGATTTTATAATTTTATGTTGATAAACACAAATTTTTTCGCTTGACTTAAGGTTTTGAAGTATTACGTGGTTGAACATGAATGGACTAATATCTATTAACATATTAATAATACATGTTAAATTATTTATAGTATCAAAATATTAATATTACGTACATATTATTTACAGTTTTATAAACATATTGACAACATTCTGAACCACGCATGACGCGGAATATAACCTAATAGCTAATAATAAACAAAGATAATGACAAAGATGATAACAAAGATGATAACAATAAATCATGAACAAAGATGACAACATTATTTTTCTACATTCCACGTACATGTTCAAACCAACTAATCTATATATATAAAAGTACATCAGGGAGGGAGGAGAAGGTGTCCACCTCAGCTTTTTGATCTTTCCTCTTTAGGTGCCACGTGGCAGATTCATCCTCCCTGTTTCCGAGCATGCCACATCATGATTTAAAATTTCTTAACCAAAAACAATCAGTACCGAAAGCCCACATCCCTAACATTTACTTATGTTTAATGTCATTACAGGCCCATTACTCTAACCTAAAAACAGAGACATCATTATTATCGCCTTCAACCTCCCATTTTTGCATCTGCTTATCTGAATACCAAACGATTGTAATTCCTTACGTTCTCGAATCCACCATTAAATCATATTCATCATTCTCCTTCTCAATTATTGCCCTCTACGCTGAATTCAACGTATCACCGCACAATGATTATTCCAAAAAGGCATCGCTCCTCCTACACCTCTATATAAACCCATTTTAGAGTCCTACCGTCTGAGTTAGCCTTCAATTTCTTCTAATTGACATATCAGATAAATGGCTGCAACAAGATCGAAGGTTCTCTCACGCTTTTGTACTAAGAATTCGATGACATCCAACCCGGTTTATGCAAGAATATATTGTCTTTCCGGTTATCCATTCATAGGAAGCACAAAATGCATCAAAAGAGGGGCAACATATCCGTCATGGTAAATCTCGAATCTGATAGTTTCAGTTTCATATTCTAATTCAATACTAAAAAAAATACGTTATCGATTTTGTCAGATTCAAAACCAGAGGGAAGAAAGATGGGAAGAAGACTAAATATCAAAACAAACTTAAGAGCTCCATCTCCTTACTTCGTCTTTTAGTAAGACTCCAAGAGAGCTCCAAGTCCTTTCGTGATTTTGAATTATTTTAAACTAATTGATTTTCGGATTTGATTTTTTGAATTAGGGATGATTTTCTATCAGAGTTTAGCAAAGGTAACCTACACTAAGTAAACTACAAATCACATATTTACTTAATATATTAGGTTTTCTTTTGATTTCAGTTTGGAGATTTTGTTAATTTTAGGTTGGTAAAGCTTCGGGAGTGAAATGGAAATCAATGAGCAATGAATTACGTTTTTTTGTGGGTTTGTGTTTTTTCAACCTCTTGAGCTCTTTATTATTATTTTCAATGTTTTGCGTAGTTTGTTGTTTTCATTATTTATCTAGGGTTAGTATATCATCGTTAGTTTTCTTTATAATTAGGGAAAAAAAATAGTAAAGCTTGATCTCAAACGAAGACTAGATTTAAAGGAGAGATACTTTAATAAGTCAATGAACATCGACAATCGAGACTGAGCCAAACAACTTTTCTTTGGTTTTCTTCTTCAGATGAATTAAATAACCTGGACTCTTAGAGTATTGATAGCTGATGTAAAATATAAACAAAAGAAACGGTTTGCTATGTTCTTATCCAATTTTCTACCTCTACAGATGACAGATGTGTCAAAGAAACATTTGTGCAATTACTTCGGCGTTAGAGCTCTGTTCTCAAGGAATAATTAAAGAAAAGGATCACTTGCTCAGCCCCAAAAATGAAAGGCAGGTGGGGGAGCTCAAGTGTACCAGTTTCATGAAAACAGGTAATCCACTTCTCAAATCATTTTTTTGGTTGGATGTTGCTTTGTCTGAGTAAGTTTCCCATTCATTGCTAAATAGATTAAGTGCCTCAGATAAAATTTTGGTCACAACATTGGACATATTTTTTATTTAGTTTGTATGCAATGTATCAAAACCTTTACTGGTAGTGTTGATCATCGAACTATAATGTTATAGTTCATAGCAGATAGAGGTGTTATCATTTTGCATCGAGAACCTTGACCCGCAGTCTTTAGGAATTCTCCATCAATTCTTCTTCCCGTCTCACATCTACAAATCGTGCTACTATAAAACAATGGCTTTGTCGTTCATACGAATCATGTATATATCACTCTCTTTTCTATCTTCTTCTAAAGTCTCTTCAATGGAACCATTCCTATCTTTTCAGATTTCATTTTAGGTTGTTTCACGATTGATCCCTCTTTGCAATAGACTAAGTGCTTGAGAATTAAGGTTTGTTGATTTAGGTTGTAACTGCCATACGCAGAAGCCTTCGTCTATTATGTGGATTTGTAGTCATTCATCATGAGAAAGTGCAAGTTTGTAGTCATTCATTAAGAGCTCCATTTTTCTTGGTTAGAGATTAATAAATATTTGCTTATGCGTAACATAAAGTTCATGCTATAAGATCTGAAATTCACGTGTCTTCTTTGACATATGTGCAAGTCTCTTCTCTTCCTCTCATCTCATCTAATTTGTTTCCTTTCTTTCTTTCTTTAGGTTTTGTCCTAATATGTAGTGTATGAACAATCTTGATTTACCTTGCAGGCTTATATACGAGGAGCCAAAATTGAAGACCTCAATGAAGTGAATAAGGAGTTGTAGAGAAAACATGTTCTTTTTGTTTCCTCACATTTACAGTCTCTCTTTCTGTTTTATGTTTTATCCTCAACTTTTGAAACTGAGTTTCCAAAAGACCCAAGAAGACACCGTTAAATGAGTACAGATTTGTAAGCGGGACAACACATATATATGGTTGAATTGTGTATACATGTACTTCTCTTTTGGTCTTGGATTTCAATACTTCATCATTATTGTCGTAACTTTATCTTTAAATGGACGGGTTTTCTTATATAAATATTAAACTTTCTTAGTTAGTAGTTAGTACTTAATAACATATCAAGTTGAAATCATCTGCTGAGAGTCATTTATATGAAACCCATTTGAATCTTATCTCAATCAGAAATTTAGATTCCAGTTTAGATCTTTCACTTCTATTGAATCATATGCTAAACAATGATTTTTCTATTGAATCGTGTGCTATATATACAGTGACTTCAGAGAACCGACTATTAAGAGAGAGTAAAGAAAGAGAGAGTAAAGAAAGAAAGAAAAAATTAACAAATAAACTTGGTTCGTTGCATTCTCCTTTTTTGTCTCAGAACTCATAAAAAAAAAAAAACCTTAAATGTAGCACACAGTACGAAGAACAAGAAAGTTGATGGTCTTCTGGTTATCACATTTAACAGAAGAGTAAATTGGTGAAATGACACCCTCTCTCCAATAAATTAGGAAAGTAGCACCTAT
>OVAF01003870.1:0-11195 GCA_900406245.1 Odontarrhena argentea
TATATAAATACTCTGTTTTAAAAGATCAATGAAATAGCTTGACCGAAAAAAATATATTACCACAAATTTTTTTATATATTGATGAAGTAGGGGTTGTTCCAACCATATTCGAATTATTAGCGTAAGGGGCTAACAATTCTTTAACTCGTCAACTTTTGAAGAAACCATAAGATTTAGTTACAAGAGGATTGAATCGGACAACAAAATGACATATACAACAAAACATGAATAAATATTATTATGAAAGTCTTAAAAGTTAATTTTTGGGTGGAAAAGTTAATTTTTGTCCCAAAACATTCATTAGTTTACCGAAGTTTTAATTTATTGAGTATCAATTTATTGAGGTTTTGTTGTATCATGCTAATTTTGAATTTCTTTTTTGAAAGATTTTGGGAATTATGTAAATCTTAATATAATTTAAAAATTTATTTGGTTTCTGAAATTCAAAGTTTCTAAAAAATTACATTTCACGATATTTCGAATGGTTTTTTTAATCTTTTGATTATTTTATATTTAATTTATTATCTTTTACAAATATATATATCGAAATTAAATTTAATATGAAATTATAATTTATTTTTATTTGTAAAGATAATTTTAGTTATTATTTTATATCTAAAGTTAATTATAATTATTTTCTATTAAATTTTAGGTTTTTTTATTTTTTCTGATTTTTTTCTGATTTTTTTCTGATTTTTTCTGATTTTTTCTCTTATTTTTGATTATTTTTGAATTAAATATTATTATTTTATTATTAAAAAAAGTCAACTAACTTCACAACTAACGTCCGTTAAGTCCAGGTCGTAAAGTGGACACACTTACAAAAGTTCAGGTATATAAATGGGCACATAAATTAGTTCAGGTAGTAAAATGGGCACGCCAAAAGTTCGGGTATTTTTTATCAAATCCGAATTAAGTTGGGGTATTTTTAGGGTAATTTCCCTAATAAGAAAGAAATAGTGACATAATTATAGGTAGACAGCTCACATAAATTAAAATAACAACAAGAAAACGTACACAATTCATATAGCTTATAAAACAATATGATAAAATAATACACGATGCAAGCACGTAGGCTTGGGATACAACACATACATACACACGACGACCATGCATATATAGTTTCATTGGTGTGTAACAGAGACATGCATGATGCATGCTTTGTTTTAATTTTATTTCATACATAAAATGTCATAATATATGGTCTTTTCCTTCATCTTGATCATAAACTAACATGTGTAGTGGCAGCGGCAATCGCGAAATCCATAAAGTCCTTCACATGCACCCCACGAAAAATCTAATTTCTTGCATTCTGAGTCGCAGTCACTGCAGCTTGAAACGTACACAACGGTGCTACAGTCTTTTTGTAGGCTTCCTGTGATTTGTAAGACAATGGACATAGAGTTTTATATCATAACTTGCACTTACTAGAGACGAAGACACAAAACGCATTTTGATAACACCATGGAGAAGGAAACAAGATTAGTTCCAAAATAACAATGGGGGAATTTCAAACATTAATTACACTCTAACCATATACTTTTTTAACCCGAAACTCTAAACTCTAAAACCTACAAAATTGTATTGAAGCCATGGAACATCTTTGCCTACCTCTCAGCGGGATGACGGACTTAATATGGCCAACTTGTTCGTTCGTCTTTGAATCCGATTCTTCTGTGTTTCCTAAATATATAACACTAATAATTACAGATGTGTTGGATACAACACAAATTCTTTTGATGGAAAATATATGATCTTAGTATCATTACCCGCAACCACGACGATGATGGCAAGAAGAAGTGTGATGATATAAGCAGACCTCACCAAGGTGTTATAAGCCATCCTTCTTTGCCAATGTTTTTTGTTGTTATCTTTTGTTTTTCTTGCTTCGTTGTTTGATTTGAAGTTCCAAGATGAGTAACACTCAAGGAGTATTTATAGGAGGAGTCTACAGTAGTTTTGGGTGTTTAAGTGGTTCACCAAATAAGTTTTGCTAATTATTTATTACAGCTCACCCAAAACGTGATTGCATATATCTCTAACCGCTAATTTTGGGATACGAATCATTTATACAAATACTATATACAATGCAAATTAAAGATAAGATTTGGTAGAGTCAAACTAGCTTATTTTATTTGTTTACATTATGTATATATGCTACCGACTTTTGAATCGTTTAAATAAGCGATGCAAAATATTTAAAATCATTATGAACAATTATTGATGCAAATATATATTTTAATTGATTGTTGTAATCATGTATACAAAACTATGTAACACACCCTTTCGTCAGTCTCAACGTTTATGATCACATTCACTTGTATTATAAACAAATCTGTTCTAACCCATTTATACTTGTATATTTTATTTTTTGCCTTACTCGATCGTTTTCAAGTTTGATATATACCTCCTTCTGGATATGGCAGATGATGCTTACATCTCTACCAAAAACGTAAACGAGCTAGCTAATTCTTTATTGCTGAGCTAGGAACAACAAACCTCGAGTTACATGCATTGAACCACTGAAACGCCGATTTTGTGTGATAAATTTTTCTTTTCAAGTTCAAGATCGATATATTGTCAATGGCGGACCTAGGAAGGGAAAAGAGGAGTCACATGACCCACCATAAATTACAAAAACCATTTAAATACATTGATATACATAATAAATCCAACAGCACTAGCTAGTGGCAAAATAGTCTTGTTGCATGAACCCCCTTTTGACCCAGATTAAGTTTTTCCCCGGGTATTTATATGTATTTTGTAACAAAATGAACCGAAAAAAACAAGAAAATGTTATTAATTAAAAATATCTAACATGATTAAAGCCTTCCAATATTTTTGCTAATATCCGATATTTTATTTTATATTACTACCATACATTTTCTGATTAACAAATTTAGGGAATGTATACTAAAACCGAAAAAAGAAAAAAACACATCCATGCACCGGGTGCGGGGTACTATCCTAATAGATGTATTAAAAAAATTACAAGAAACAAAGAAAGAAATAAGGAAGAAACAAATTTAATATATACTTTTATTCCTTTTTTTTCTTATTTCTTTTTTGACAAAATATAAATAGTGATGAATTTAATTTCTTTTTAATCAGAGATAATTAACAACATGGAAATTTAAATATTTTACAATAAAACAATTGGATGATTTATATTGTTTCACACAACGAATTCACTCTGAATATGTTGAAATCTATATAATAATATAGTCTAATAATTATTCTTCAAAATAGTCCAATGGTTTAAATCACTGTTTTAAATCAAGTAAATATTTCTTGCGAAAACTAAACATATCGAAATATAAAACCATTTATCCGACTTTACAGTAGATGAATGAAGAATAGAAAAAAAAATAAAAAAAAAAAATAGGAAAATTAACGAAAAATATTTCAAACTCATAAAAAAAAAATTGATGAAGTTGATCACCATACTAAAGGTATTTTGAGTGGAAACTTGTTCAGCTTCTTTCTAAACTGAAAATTAAACTTATATCATGATCTTGTCTGATGAGATGAACCTAGAGACTCCTCATCATGTTATCATTGATCATTGACGATGTCTTGTTCTGCCTTCACAGATGCTACACTTCATCGAATTTGCGTTTTTCTGCCTTAGATCAGTGGTCAGCATCTAGGTCTCTTTCCTAGCTAAATCTTTAAACTGATAAAATATCTTCCATGTGTCCATATAGTTTCTTAGGCAAAAGTTTGTTAACATTTGAATATTTGTGCAGCAAGTATACATGTACTTCCGAGGAAGCGGGAAACAAGATGAGCTGAGAAGGGATGCTGCAAGAGGGAGACATAATATATATATATATGTATTAAAATTTTAATATTTAAGAATTTGATGCTCTGTAAAAATAATTCTTTAAAAACATAAAAAGAATCATCATTTGAATAACGTTTACGATTTCCAAAAGTTATAATTTGGGAGAATAATCATTTGTGTAACATATAAGATTTTCTTGAGATTGATAAAGCGGATGTGAAGGTATCTACTTAAAATTGTTGGAATGTTTTAGCGGTTCAAAACGTAAACTCCTCAACTTCATTCAAGAGAAACTTCAATCAAGATTATATGGTTGGTTTGCGAAGGAGTTCACAAAACTTTGTGTTGTATTATTGTTAAAAAAAAAAAGTTGTCTTTCTGAGATATTATATAATAAAAGTTTTATTTTTTTATATAATTTAAGTGTCCTTGCTGATTGTTTAGCAGCTCTTAAAAGAAACAAATTAATTTCCTTAAAATAATATCAATAATAAACTATAATTTTGATAGAACTATTGATCATTATTTAAACATTAATTGTCAAATCAGTCAACTTCACATCAATTAATATATGGCTTAGTTTAATAAATTCGTATTTATAACATCAAAGTTATAAACTTAACTACCATGTAATTTGAATTAGAATAATTAAAATGAAACAGAAAAAAAAAATTGCTAACTAAAAATTATACTATGAACCGCGTAAATAGTCTAATAAAAAAAAAATTGTGTATTCTAATTATGGCAATCAAAGTTATATTTTTTTTTCCTCCGTCTAGCACAAAGAAGATCCACATGAAGAATAGAAAACCAAATTCGACACATAAAAATAAGAATAAACAAATACAGAAGACAGAGAGCTAGCCTACTCATATTTTGTGGTACACCATTGTATTTAAAGATAATAACAAAAGCTACAAACCTTTTTTAGCAATAGCTTTTGGAAATTTTTAAAAGATGTTGTTTAATATTTCGTATATATGTAGTCCTGAATATTGCAAAACCGGTCTCGAAGATAAATAATGTGATTCAGTGTTTTGACCTTTCAGAAGTAATTAAGAATACTTCACTCAATATGGTGTGAATAAGTAGAGAGTAAACAAAAGGTGATGACAGAAGGCTAGAGAGCACAAAGGAGTAACATGCAAAAAATAATCGCCTGAATTGCATCTCATCATCTGTGCTCTCTATCTTCTGTCAACACTATCAATGCCTCTCACAAATATTTTATATAGTAATTAACTGTAAATTTGATAAAATTATTGATCATTTATTTTTAAAAATCTTCAAATCAGTTCAATTTACATCAACTAATATCTGAATTTTATCTAAATTTAATAAATTCGTATTTATAACATCAGAGTTATAAACTTAACCAACATGTAATTTCGATTAGAAAAATTACAATGAACAGAAAGAAAAAAAAAATTGCTGACTAAAAAAATATTATGAACCGCATAAAATAGTCTAATAGAAAAACGTGTTCTAAGAAATTTGTTTGCCTCCGTCTAGCACAGAGAAGATCCACATGAAGAAATAGATAATTAAAATTCGACACATAACGATAAGAATAAACAAATACAGAAGAAATACTCATATTTTGTGGTACACCATTGTATTTAAAGATAGTAACAAAAGCTACAAACCTTTTTTAGCAATAACTTTTGGAAATTTTCAAAACATGTTGTTTCATATTTCGTATATATATATATATATATATGTAGTCCTGAATATTGTAAAACCGGTCTCAAAGAAAAATAATGTGATTCAGTGTTTTGACATTTCAAAAGTAATAAAAACTTCACTCAATATTGTGTGAATTAGTAGAGAGTAAACAAAAAGTGATGACAGAAGGCTAGAGAGCACAAAGGAGTAACATGCAAAAATAATGGCCTGAATTGCATCTCATCATCTGTGCTCTCTATCTTCTGTCAACACTATCAATGCCTCTCACAAATAATCCATTTCTTGTTAAGTAACAAAAAAAATACATAGATTATATATGTGTGTGTGTGTGAGAGAGAGAGAGAGAGATATTATAAGAACCTGAAAAAAGAACCTCTTATTGGCATCAAGAACTTGGCAAAAAGAAGTTGATGATCCGTCGTCCGTGTTGCAAGATATAGGATAACTATATGATATAATATGTATGGATGTAGAGAAGTACCAAGTGGGTTTGGTTATTTAATGAATATGATGATGATGAGGAGATGATTATGAGATTTCTTGAAGCCACTATTTATAGAAGCATAGAGAGCAACATGAATCTACTCCAATTGCATGAAGTGGTCTTTTTGTTTCAACAAGATTGGAATAATGTTGTAATTAAATTGGTTCCTTTGGTATATACGGCTTTTGAATTCTGTACTGGGTGTAAAATTAAACCATATTCTTGTTGGAAAAAATATGTTATTCGCTGATGCTCGATTCTACTATATTTTGGAGCTATCTACATATTTCCTTATATATATATATATATATATTAATTATTTAGGTGAAGACATAACTACATCGCTGTAAACCACTAAATGCATGCATGTAATGTAGATAAGGAACAAGACATGAGAAGAAAAAAACCATTGTTTGTGTGATGTGTTGCGTTGTTATTTGATATTGTCGTTTTCGTCGGTTCCGATATATCAAATAATATTTATAAAACTTTGAACCAACTACCGACAAACTAGTTGTCGTAGTATAGTCTAGGTGTCGATCCACAAAGATAGATGAATAACACAACAAGCTATAGAGTATTTTGGCTAATCTAGGAAAATTATAATAATTTTGGGGTTTTTACTCTAATTCTAAAGAAATCTAAAAATGCAAGTAATAAGACAAGACTTAAATGCAAGATGGAAATTGAAATAAAATGAGACTCTAGACGATAAAACTAAAATATGATGCAAAACAATGAGCTTTGGGTATAGCAATTGAAGAGTGGAAGTAGAAGTCTAATTAGGTGATGATAAGCTTTAATCAAGCCCCATCCTAGAACATGGATCACTATTTTAGTCTTAATCCACTCCCGTGGTATTAATCCCCTATCTTAATTAACTAAGTTCACTATACTCCCGCATGTGAGTTAATTAATCAAGAAGCAATTCACTAATCAAGTCCACTTAGTTCACTTATCACCCTAACATCATATCCGTATGGCTAGGGAAGAAAAGCCAACAAGATTTTGGTTCAAGCATTTCATCGAACACCTCCCGGCCACATGAGATGCCTAGAGATCTAATCTTGAATCATCAAGTCAATCTTAGCATTAAGCATAAAATCAAGTTGAGGAATCCTAGTATCTAAACTTAAACATCACACTAATCATCCTTCCAACTCCACTAATCTACTAACCCAAAACTCAAAGCAAATCTACTCACACATGATGGATGAGAATGATGATAAACATAATTAAGATAGATAAAGATAAAATAAAGATCCAAAAGTGCATAAAACACAAAAAGATCCAAATGATCTTGAGTTTGTCCAAAGAACAACTCTAGATCTAAAACTAAGAAAAATACAAAGCCTAAAATGTGTTGGGTGGCTCATCCTTAGGTTTCTTACAATATATATATAAGTCTAAAGAAGCCCTTGGTTTACATAGAACCAAGGAATTAAAAACAGAAATTGAAATTGGATCCGGTTTAGCTAAACCGGATCTGAAATTTGTCTGAGAGGAGTGATTTTAGTGGGGTGCCAGGCCGGTAAATCACCCCGGTTAAATCACTGGCCAAAATGCATCTTTTGTTCTTGAAAATACCGGGCTAGACACCCCGGTATTTTACCCCGGTAAAATGTGTTCTGCGACTGCTTCATCTCTGAGCCAGTTTGACTTTCCTTCAGTGTTTTCCTCGTAACTTCTTCTTCACAACTCGGATTTAGATGATTCCATCTCCCACGGAAAGCTGCTTCAATTCTCTATCTTGTCCCAAAATTTCAGCTTCAAAATCCATTGGGAAGGCCTTCTTCTATCAGCATCTTTAGGACCCTTAGAAACTGTCCTTCACGTACCCTTCTTGTGACAGCTCCAATTTTTGGTTTCTCCATTCCAATACCTCAAGATCACCCCCTAGTGACTCCCAAACACCACCTCATGCATCTCCAAGCTCCCAATCCTCAAGAGTACCTAAAAAAGTGCAAATGACATGCAAAATGCTACAAAACTAAACTAAAATCATAAAATGATACTAAATGGTGCTAAATGCAATAAAACACTAAAATGTTATGAAAACTAATGCAATACTCAATTAAAATGTGACTAAATGCATGAAAAACTACTCCTAAATGTGCTATATTTACATGTTATCATTCTTCCTTAATCGCTTTATGATCAGTTAAGAAGAAGGAGATGAAAATAAAATCACGTAAACTGCAAAAAAAACAACAAATGAAAGAAAGAAGAAAGGTTTAGATTTTTGTGTCCAAAGAAAAAGGAAAGGTATAGAGTGTAATACAATCTGTGCAAAAAAACGACTCAGAGATCCAATCTTGTTAAATTATCAGATCCACACATGTCACAATTTTCTCACAATTTTCTCAACACGATTTTGACGAGAGGAATTTGATATTTCTAGTTTCTATAAAAAAATTAAAAATAATAAAAGACACATAAAAAGGAAAAATTAATTTAAAGTCAACATAAATAATAATTTAAAAAAAGATTGTCATTCTTTATCAATATGAAATTTTTTTTACTATTTTACTATGGGCATCATTTTTGTGAGTTTAAAAAGGTTAATCATAAAGTTTGGAATCTTATTTTACGTAATTATACGAGTTGTCAGTTTCAAATCTAATTTATTGACATCAATAAAATTTAATAAATATATAATCTGTTATATAAAATGTTTTGAATTAGATTTGTTATTCTGATAAGTTTTAAATAGTTCAACGGGTTGTAGTTTAGAATCCAATGATATATATCAAAATTATACGGGTGTCAATTTCGAAATCTGATATATTTACTTCAATTCATTATGTGTTTGTAATTATTCACGGCATGTTAATGCAGATCCTAAACTAGTCTTATATAATATAGTAACATTTTCACAACAACAAATTTTAAGAAGCTGATATGTGTCTATTATAATTATAACATTTGACTATTTTTTTTAGTTCTAGTCTAGCGGTTTACACACTATCTTTTTAAAAAAATTCTTAAATTTTTGCATAAAAGAAGTCTTTTTTCTTGGTCAAAGAGATCATATTATTTTATTTTACTTTTACTAAAATTTAATTAGCTTTAAAGTGTTTAAAAGAAAATTAATGAATATATTTAGAAGCTTTATAATATATTGTGGAGACACTTCGTCACTTTATCATTTCACTTGAATTTTAATAGTTGAGAATATGAAATATAATATCTATATTCAATAAAAGATCCTAAATTGTATAAAAAATCAATTATGACAACTCAAATGATATTTATTCAAGCAATTGAAATATTTTAAGGATGCAATTTTAGAGGAAAATATTTACTAAATGATCTAATAATGGCCAATTAAGGGTTTACCATCATTTCATTGTTGTAATAGACACTCTGTAACATCCCTGGCCCGGCCCATTTGAAAATAAGACTTTAAATGAATTGATTTGGCTACCTATGTTAACAAAGTGCACTTACCTTTTCCGGTTAAATGCTGAAAGAACTCTCAAGGGTTTGATCCGCGTGCCGTGCGAGTGAGGACAAACACGTGTGAGTGAGGACAAAGCACGGGAAAGGTCACGTGGTGATTGCAGGGACAGTAATTCAATGGTCGGGCTAGGCATGAAAGTAACGCACCGACCGTCGGACAGTGGTGGGGCCTAGGAGCCCGGTGTAGGGACAGGTTGCTCACCGGTAGGGGCGGTTGGGGCATTACAGTTTGGTATCAGAGCCAGGTTGTCAAACCAGTGCTGTCCCGGGAGACTATCTTGGGGCTTAAGGGTTAGGGGCTGCTCCGGATGTTAGCCGGAGGGTCAGAGATGATAAGATGTAGAATTCGGGAACGAATTCCCGTTAAGTGGGGGAGATTGTAACATCCCTGGCCCGGCCCATTTGAAAATAAGACTTTAAATGAATTGATTTGGCTACCTATGTCAACAAAGTGCACTTACCTTTTCCGGTTAAATGCTGAAAGAACTTTCAAAGGTTTGATCCGCGTGCCGTGCGAGTGAGGACAAAACACGTGTGAGTGAGGACAAAGCACGGGAAAGGTCACGTGGTGATTGCAGGGACAGTAATTCAATGGTCGGGCTAGGCATGAAAGTAACGCACCGACCGTCGGACAGTGGTGGGGCCTAGGAGTCCGGTGTAGGGACAGGTTGCTCACCGGTAGGGGCGGTTGGGGCGTTACACACTCGCTTATAGCAAAGAGGTTGAAGAAAGAGCAAAAATGAATATGATCGGTGTTTAAATAAGACATATGTATAAATCTATCTCGTTTAGCTCGTACATGACACAAAGCTACTTCTCAGGCACGCCAAAATGATACCGCAGCTACTCCTCAACCAACATTTCGAGCAGGCGCGATCATGGAGCCTAAACTACTTGAGTACACGAGTGACTGAGTGAGTACACTCCTCCTGAGCTTCATGCAGGTGGTTCCAATAGTTGACTCAGATCTTGGAGAACCAGCGGACAAACAACAACATGATGAGGTGTATTTAGAGTGGTTTGGCGAAATAGTCTCATCTCATGTAAAATCTTTTCTTATGTAAAACATGATAAGATCTTATGTAAAATACAAATAGCTACAAACCTTTTCTACTATATTCTTAATTTCACACTCTAATCTTTTTATTTAACTAGTTCACTTTAATTTCAATATGCCACCAATCATGAAAATAGCTATTTGCATTTTTTTTTCTTTTTGAAATAAACGCACACACATCCCAAGAATATTAATTACGCACACAAAACATTAACCACACCCGTTTCTTCAACCGCACACTTCACCCAGCTTATCCAATGATTAAATAAAACCAAAAATACATTCTCAAAGGTGAGTATTTTTTGTAAGCAAATTACTTATTAACAATCTTTTTAATATATTTTCTTGTGATTTATGGATCTTTATTACAAAAAATGTTTATTGATGGTATACCATATTATTTGAAAATTACATGTATATATATAAAGATCTAAGTTGTGTTTATTAGTTTGCCATGTTCTTAAAAAAATAGTGTAGTATTTGTATTAATTATATTTACAAATGAATTCCATAACAATTATTTTCAAAATTTTGTAGTATTTTCTATGAATTTTTAATTTATAATAAATATTTAAATTAATGTTCATAAATAAAATGTGCAAAATAATAGTCATTGTTTATTTAAATATTAGAAAAAAAAATACTTTTAGTGTAATTGTTGAACTAATATGAAACCTTATAAGAGTATATATATATATATATATATATATATATATATA
>OVAF01003871.1:0-11194 GCA_900406245.1 Odontarrhena argentea
TTCTAATAACTCCATTAACATGATCAAAGTAAAACCCAGAAGAAGAAGAAGAAGAAGAAGTCGAAGACGAAGCTTTGTTATTATTCACTTCTTGTTGCTCTTGCTCTGCATCTTGATTCTCGTCTTCCTCGTTTAAAACGTTGTCGTTTCGTTCGTCTTCGATCGCATCGTCGTGCTCGTCGATTCTGTCTTCGGTTGAAGCAGTGGATCCTCTTCCTCCTTCATCGGAATCTGAGACTAAGTCAGAATCGGGGAACAGAACCGGGTCTTCGCCGGAGCTTGAGCGGAGGTGGGTCGGTGAGTGAGAGGAGAAGAGTGAGAGACGTGTGTAGAGAAGAGAGACGGATGCTAGAAGAAGAATGGCTGACATAACGGCGCACGCTTGTGCGCCGTGACGGGAACGAGATCGCCGTGATCTGAACATCGCCAAAATCTCCTCCGTCGTGAATCTAACGGCGAACCTCTTCGACAGAAAGTGTGCTTTCCGACATCAATTTGAAATGAAGAAAATTAGTTTCTTCTTTTTTTCCAAATTATAACATTTACGGCTGATAGTGACACACTCACCGAATCACCGTGGTACATCCATTTTCACTGTAGACAATTAGTAATGAAATGAGTGATATAGCTTATGTTATATGTGGAGACTGGAGAGTGTAGAGCTTTGTGGTAATGTGTTGATTTCGTTCGAATTTGCCTAGTATAAGCGTTGAAATTATTATTAAACTTTTGATAAGTTATAACAGAATTAATTCTAAAGTCATTGATGTATACTCCTCACAGATTCCAGCTGCAAGTGAAAAACAGAAGTACAAAGCATATCAGATGCCAAACTTAGAGCTTTGGAAACAAAAAAACGAAGAAAAATCTCTCGCCCCTTGCACTGTAACAAGAAGTTTGCACCATTCTTAAGTTTCCTACACGTGAAAGAAGAACATGTAATCCAATGGCATCCAAGATTTCTTTCAGATGTTGAGTAAACCATTAGACTTTCACCCCATCATTTTGGTTGTGCAGTAACAAGAATATTGCAACATTCCTTGAAACCTCACCCAAGAGCGTTCTGATCCAACCAACGCTGTGTTAATATACTACGTGAACTATGCACCTCGTAAAATGAACATCAACTAAAGCATAAGACTAATAGCTAAAGCACTAGCTCACCCACACACAAACATCCTCTAGCAGCATAACTAAAGCATAAGACTAATAGCTAAAGCACTATGCTGCATAAGATTCTGGTCAAAACAAGAACAGCACAAACGATCATTACAATCTCGCAGACCATGACACAAAAAGGATACTACCTCAAACTGTTAGACTACAGAGTAATAATATTAAGACCATGTTAATTAACTTGTTGATACTTCATTTCAATATGCATAGAAAACACATAACATTTTTCCCAAATAAAAACACTCACATAAGATTATTTATAATAATTACAGAAAGTTGTTATTTTGATTGAAAATGAAACCATAACTGAAAATGAAAAATATAGATTGGAAAACAATGCCAAAGAGCTGGAATTGTCAGAAAAACAAACACAAATTGTTGAATCAGAATGGGAAAGCAGTTATCAGAGAGAAGGAGATTAGGCTTGATCACGAGTTGCTTTAATGTGATTAGCATGATCAGCATTGCAGAAGATAAAGCTCTGATTACCAGATGGAGAGATAATTGGCACAGTGGAGAATCCAACGTACTCTTCCACACACTTCTTTAGGCAGATTTCAGCTATGAGCTTGAACTGCTCTTTCTTCTGGTTAAATGGTTGGTTGACATAATCTTGAATCGGCATCCACTGTAACACGAAATAACTAGCTTAGCAGTGACAATAAGTTTAACACTTTTCTTGGTTCATCAAGAGTGAAGTTTAGAAAAGTTTACCTTAGCATCTAAGACCTCAGATTTTTGTGCAGTGATATCATAGGAATTCGGACTTAGCACACATAAGAAAAAGATATCTGATTTCTTTCCCAAGAATGCTTTGTGGGTTTGCCTGCGAGTAAAGAGTGATTCGATCAGGGAACTGATGCAGTAATCAAGCCAGATCATATGTGTCTAAGACAATGAAACATTATTATACCTTATAGCCAACAATTCCACAAATTCTGCAGTAATCTGAAGTAAGAAAAACAAAAAAAAAGAGAGACAGATGTTAGCTTAGAATGTCAAGTAAAAGATTCTTAAAATAGAAATGTCTTAGATACATACACTAGTTTCTTCTTCCACTTCTCTCACTACTCCAGTGCTTATATCCTCACCCTGTGAATTTTGCAAAGTTTAGTTAGATGATAAACAAAATCGAATTACATATCCACCGCTTCCCTTGTAATTTCAAACTTGATATCATCAATCATCTTTCCAGTGGCCAATGTTTGACACTGTATCGCTGTACTACCTTAAAAAGGTATACCAAGCTGACTAGCCAAGTCTGTCTATGGCGTAAAAACTTGTTTGAGTTACTGTAAACAATCTATGAAGCTGTTTTTCTCATTCGATTCACCAACCAAGATAAACTTCATTGATAAGAGCCTCTCAACCAAAAGCTAGGAAAAACTCCAATAAACAATATGCTAAGACCCTTTATAAGCCAAGCCCTCACTAGCAGATTTCTAAACGACTTACAATATATGGAGTCCGATAAATTAAGTCCAAGGCTAGATATAGTAGACCTATAGGCTATAGCTTTGAGCCGGTAAATTAACTTCTTTTCTTGAGTTTGATACACGAGGGGGTAAATCCGGTTTACAAGGCATTAGCGAATAAAGTCCTAGGAGCACCATTTACCAAGATTCAATGGGACAATAACGAAGATGAGAGTAAGTCACCTCGTTGATAACACCAGTAGGCAGCTTCCACACATTTTTGTCTTTGAAATAACCACTCTTTTCTTGGACAACGAGGACCTCTTTAGTGCTTTTATTGAAGACGAGAGCACCAACACCAATAACATGAGATGCATTGGCTGGAATAGTATCAGTAAGAGGAGAGATCCAAGTGACAAGCATCAGGTAATCAGGCTCAGCATGGTGATATCTGAATCCTTCACTAACTGCTGGCTCCACAAGATTAGCAAATCGAAGAGGGATCTTGATCCAAATTCCTTTCTTCCCCTGCAAAAATCATAACAACATTTTGTTTCATTTCTCATAAGTCATAACCTGATAAAATTGATGAGAGTAAAAACACTAATGTTTTGGTCATATCACAGAGCCGTTTCAAATATAAGCAGAATCAATTGAATATCTGATTCTAGAACCTCTTAGTAATTCAAAAAAATAACCTACCTGGTCTCTCCACTGCGAAAGTGAAGTCTTAAGACTTTGGCTAAAGACCTCCGGAACCATGGGTTCATCAATGGTTACAGTGACACCATCGTAATTGTCAAGGGCGCCTTCGAGGACAGGGATCTGCTGAGCTGTAGCCTCCATGACAATCAAATATATCTATGCAACAACTACACAAGAGGCATATCGAGATTTCAGAGACCAATCAAAAGTTGCGAGGAACAAGAGAGAATTAAGGGGAACATTGGGTACCTTTGGGAATAATTCAAGTATCTCTGTGAAAGCAGCTTCAACCTCCAGATTTAATATAAAGACGACCAACGACCCAAGCCAGAGGAGACTTTGCTCTGATTCGACATTTGGTCTTCTTTTTTTAATGTTTTTGTTTCTTTATTAATATAACCATATCAACATACAGAACTTTAATACCTCCTCGAAGCATCCAAGAAAATTTCGTATTAGAGATGTAGTTTCCTAATTAATTTCAAGGTAGAAGGAGCTTCCGCGAAATGAAGTCAAACATATTAATAAAAGGTGTATGTATTTGTGCTGTCCGTTTTTTTCTTTTTAAACCAAAAAAAAAAAAAACCTCAACATTTTGATAAGTTTTTACTATTTCCGTTTCAAAGATGAATTTTCTACGAAAAAATTATGTTCAAAAAAGATGAATTTTCTATGTTTTCAATGCAGAATTGTTAATTTCAAGACGTAATAATTGAGTTTTAGACATAACTATTGATTTAGATTTATTGGAAAATGTGAAATGCCGAAAATTTGTGTAATATTAATTGTTTTCTTAATCTGTGTGAAATCACTGGAAAATTTATCTTTATGGAACGGAGGGAGTATTTAACTTTTAAATGTTCAAATTACTATATCATAATAATTATGGATAACTAATAGAGTCAATAGGTTTAATATTCTTTTTGTGTTTAGAATTAGCTATATTATCCCCTCCAAAATCAATTAAATGGCATAGAAAGCTCTCTTAATATGAGGATGATGGTGGATTATATGTTGGATATTATGCATTAGTCTTATAATGCTGTCATTGCAGACATATACAATAACATTTCTCTGTCTACAAAACATTGTATCTTCATTGCTGTTGTTTAAGACATATACAATCATAACATGATTACTAGAATTATATAATAAGTTAAATGTTTGTTGGATGTATACATTTATAGACATCTACATAAGTTGATGTACATTTACAATGCATATTACATGAATACAATTCTAGGCGTATTATATATGCAACATTAAGAAAAGAACTAGTTGCATGTATGTCATAATTTGAGGTAATATATGTAGTAGACGTATATCATATTATGTAGTTATTTTCCGTTCATAATGAACTTCTTATGTAATTGTACGATGTGTACATATATGTGAATAACCAAATTAGAAAGGAACAGACAGAAAAAAGAAAAAACAACAGTTTGAAAAAAACAATTGTTGTTTATAAAAAAAGTATATGAAAGAGAAATTAGAGTGTATATGTCAGTTTCAGTTTTATGTAAATTTTTAAAGAGAATTTGCATCCCATGACCCCAAAACTACGTATAATGAAGAGAATGTACCCTCTCTTTTTAATGTGTTAGAGAGTTAGTTTTAGGACGAAAATACCCTTGTTGAAGGTTTTTGACAACTGACAAAAAGTGTATATGTTAACGTGTGCAGTTTGTGTTATCTGATAAGATAAGTGTCCTCTCTAACAGAAGTACATCTCTCTCCTCTATCTCTTTCCACACTTTCTCTTTTACTTTAACGTTTTCTCAATTTTTTTATTCATTCACTTTTATGTCATATTCTTTCTCTCTCCAAAATCTTATATTCTTTTATGTCATGACCACACTAGAATATTAGACGACATCGGAAACGTCACTTATCACATTCATAATAAAGATGCAATATAAGTGTTAACTTGTTAAAATTGTCCATATATATTTACCTAATTTTATTAACCAGTTACATTGTGTAGTATACGTGTAACAAATAAAGTTATCACTATGGCAGATTGTTTAGTAAGGGCTTTCTAAATATTTGTTATGCTTAAAAATTGTGTTTTTAATGTCTAGTAAGGATTTTCTAAATGGTTTCAAGTTTGAAAAATGATTCTTAAATATTTGTAAGAGTTTTCTAGTTTTTTTTAATGTTTAGGAAGAGTTTCCTAAGTGCTTTTAATATTCAGTAAAGGCTTCCTCAGTGCTTTGGATGTTTTAGGAAGAGTTTCCTAAGTGCTTTAGAAGTTTTAGGAAGGGTTTCCTAAGTACTTTGAATGTTTAGGAAGGGGTTCCTAAGTGTTTTGAATGTTTAAGAAAGGCTCCCTAAGTATTTTGAATGTTTATGAAGGGATTCCTAAGTGGGGGTTATTGGTTTATGGATTTCAAAGAATCCGTACACTTAAAACAAATCCAGTGTTATTGGATCAGTGAATTCTAAATCCATATTTAAATCCAGTGTTATTCGTTTTGTGATTTGTAAATCCTATTTCAAATCATGTGTTATTCGTTTTATGATTTATAAATCCAGGGATTTGATTTTATAAAGGATTTGATGGATTTCCATGGATTTCCATGTTAAAAATACAAAGACTCAATTCCTAACTAAAACCTTATGATTTCAGAGGATTTCATAAGGATTTGAAAATACTATCAAATCATACATGAATTTGGAATTCATCGAAATACCATAACCAATAACTCCCCCTAAGTGTTCTGAAGGGATTTCTAAGTGTTCTGAAGAAATTTTTTCTTTTCCAAAAATAATTTTTTTTTTTCCGAAATAAATATCAAATTATTTTTTTCCGAAAATAAAAGTTAAATTTTTTTTTTCTGAAAATAAAAATTAAAATTTTTTTCCGAAATATTTTTTTTTATTATTTTAGTAATTTTTTATAATTATTCAATTTAAATAAATTATAATTTTAGTCTTTGTTACTAAAAGATGCTATTCATGGAACTTTTTATTTTAGATGGCAAGGAAGGAACATTTTTTAATTTTTGTGGTATCCATGGGATTTTCTCTTTATAAAATGTTGAAATCTAAAAAAAACATAATTTAAAATGTAAGATAAATAACTTTGAAAATGTTGGTCCACAAAGAAGATTTAAAATATGCTGAAAAAAATAAAATTTAAAATATATGAACGCCACATATCACACTAGTTTTGGACTAGGTTGCATGAAATCAGAAACGGATACGCGGAAACGGAAGCATTTGGAAGCGTAGAATCGATTTTTCTAAAAATGTTAGAAAGCAGGTATGCGTTGAAATCGTTTAATATATATATATATATATATATATATATATATATATATAGTTATATAAACATATATTAAAAGAACTTCAATTATATATTAAAAGATAATGTTTTTTAAAATATCATATCAAGTAAAATAATAATTAATTAGAAAATTATAAAAATTCACATTGAAACATTTAAATATCATTTTCCTCCTCATTTTCTTCAAGTCCATCAAACACATTTAAAATATAATTTTTAACTTTATAGTTAAACATATAAAAATAAAAAAAATTCATATGTATATAACTTTATTTTTCAATTTATTTATTCTTTGAAGAAGCTTCCAAAATTTAAAGTGGTAGCTTCCGAAACGGAAGCCAAGCTTCCAAAACGCTTCCAAATTGATAATTTTTTTAATCGCGCTTCCACAAAGCTTCCGAGTGCTTCTGATTCCGATTCCGATTCCGAATCGGACCTCGAGAGAAGTTTCCATGTTTCCCAGGTTTTGGATAACTTTTGGATCAAAATTACCAAAAGCTCCTTGCTTAAATACAAACATCTTAGATTGCTCTCGGATGAAAATTGGAAAAAAACCCCGAAAAATATACGAATTGGCTCACATCTGCCAAAAAAATACACTAAATTTTTTGTTGTCATATTAATACACCAAATGACTTTTGTGTTCAGATTAATACACGACCTCAGAAATTTTGTTATTTTTCTACACGACGTCAAACATAAATTTGAAAATTCTAATTTTACGCTCATCTTTCTTCCTCGTATTTTGAATAAAACCCATAATTAAATATTTGAAAGTAAAAACAACTAAAATAGGTTTTAAAATATTTTATAAGGTTTTAGTGTTTAGAATCCTAAACCTCAGTATAATATGTTTTAATATGTTTAACAAAGTTTAACAAAAAAGGACATACCTCATTTTTTGGTAGGGGTGTCAAAATGGTTCATCCAATCTGATTTTGACCCATAACCATTTGACCCATTATTAAATGGGTTATAAATCAATCCAACCCATTTATCAAATGAGTTGAGTTGACTCATGACCCATTAATATAGTGGATCAAATGGTTAAATGAGTCGACCCATGATCCATAAGATATTTAATAACTAATTATAATAAAAATAAATAATTACTAATTAATATAAGATATAATTGTCTTACAAAAAATTATTGGCGGTAAAACACATTTTCGCGGAGAAAAAATATTTTTAGTGAAAAAATGTATTTTTTTTTGCGAGAAATCGAAAACATTTTTTTGAGAAACCGAATAAGTATTTTGGCGGGAAAAACATATTTTTAAGGGAAAACATATTTTAGCAGGAAATTAAAAACACATTCTTTTGAGAAAACGAAATAAATGCGGGAAAAACACATTTTGGTGGGAAACGCTTTTTTGGCGAGAAATCGAAAGCACTTTGCCACTTTCTTTTGAGAAAACGATATAAATATTTTTGGCGGGAAAAACGCATTTTGGCGGGAAATCAAAAACGCTTTCTTCTGAGAAAACGATATAAATATTTTTTGCGGGAAATCATGTTTTTGGCGGGAAAAACGCATTTTGGCGGAAAACTTTTTTTGGGGGGAAATCGAAAACCTTTTTTTTTTTTGAGAAAACGATATAAATATTTTTGGCGGGAAAAATCATTTTTGGCGGAAAACGTTTTTTTGGCGAAAAATCGAAAACATTTTCTTTTGCGAAAACAAAATAAATATTTTTGGCGGGAAAATTTATTTTTGGCGGGAAATCGTATTTTTGGCGGGAAAAATGTAAATCACGTTGATGCTGGTGATGATGACGATGATGATGGTGATGATGACGATGGTGATGATGTTGATGATGATGGTGGTGGTGATTATGGTGATGATGGTGGTGATGATGATGTTGATGATGTTGTTGATGTTGATGATGATGATGATGCTGATGATGATGATGACGATGATGATGATGATGAATGATGATGATGATGATGATGATGATAATGATGATAAGATATGATATGATGAAGAAGGTAATGATGGTAATGATGATGATGATGATGATGATGATGATAATGATGATAAGATATGATATGATGAAGAAGGTAATGATGATAATGATGATGATGATGATGATGATGATGATGATGATGATGGTAGTAATTAAAATGATAATGATGATGGTGATGATGGTGATGATGATGGTGATGATGGTGATGGTGATGATGGTGATGGTGATAATGATGATGGTGGTGATAATAAATTAATAATAGAAAATCTTTGAGATGTTGACACGATAGTGATGTTATTATAGTAATAATAATAATTAATAATAATAATTAATATGAATTTTAAAAGAATTTTGGGTTAATGAGTAATCCATGGGTACCCATCAATCCATTTAAAATTAAATTTATTTAACCCAATCCATTTGACCCTATAACCCATTTAACCTATTAATCCATTAGAACCATTTATTTGACCCATTAGGGTTAATGGATTGGGTTGAAATGGGTCAATCCATGGATTTAGACCCATTTTGACACCCCTATTTTTTTGTCAAGACTAATAATTTTGAAAAATCTCTTATCACAGAAACGGACGCATATATAATAGTTTTGTTTACGACTATACAACGCAAAGGGACAAAGTTTGCTAAGCAAACGTTTTATGTGTTCTTGAAATTTCCACTTGCAGAGCTCTTTTAATCTGGTTTTTGAAATTCTCCTATATACTCACAAAGTCTGCAAGCATCAGTTGGTCCTTACTTCCGCGGAGTGATTACGTCTCCAATTTCCGGCGCAGGGTTATTTCCTTCATCGGCTGAGTCCTTCTCGATGTTCCCGCCATACTCTGACATATTTTCATTTGGTTCTGCTGGGAGTGGGGAACCAATATCCAGCCTGGGTTTATTGAATAACCGGAAACGAGGAATTAGCCTACCAATCTTCTTGTATACCCTTGTTGCTGAAACCTCAGGTGTGATCTGGTCTTCACCTATTGCCATGCTGGTCTGATACACATGTAAAGCAAACAGTTTCTTAATCTACGTCCGAGGAAAAGAATTCAATAAGAAGAGAGAAAGATGTAACACCAAAGTTTCTTAAAAAGGTACGGATAAATTTGACTGAAAAAAAAAAAAATATCTGAAATGGTGCCATCAATCCAGACCATAATAGAGTCGGGTTATACTTTGGAATCTATCATTCATAAACCGATAAATTCAAAAGAATGCAATACAAATACATATTGAAATCCGGACAGAACAATTCTTACTTTATTCCCATCTAAACTTTTTATTAAAACTTTGAAACCCATACAACTCCAAGAGGGAGACAATACTACAAGGATCAAGGAGGAATAGATCCTCAGAAGCCCAAAAGAGGGAGGCAATACTACTAACACAAGTGCATCAAGAACTTCAACAAAGAAACTATGAATCAACTAGAGAAAATACACAAATTAACCGTACAACTTGAGCTCGAAGAAGTAAAACTCTTGGGATGGTACGGAAGAGAAAAGGCGGGGGATAAATATAATGAGTAAAGTAATCTAAGGGTAAAAAGATTTTCAATTGGTTTCTTTGACGATTTGGAGTACATCTGCATCCAAATTTGCTACCAAGAAACAAGAATACGATTTCTACTCCATTATACGAAATGAACTAAAGTAAAAAGCAGAATACAAAAACAGAAACAATCATCCTATTAATTCATATCTTTCAATTGCAATTTCCGCCATAAAACAGAAAAAAAATCCTAGTTTTTCGATTAGCGATCAGCACAGATTGTGTTGTCGGATACGCAAGCATATAATCGTAACAATCCGTAATCTCGAAGCGAATAACCAGAAGAATGAAGACATAGATACTAAGGATTAAACAAGAACAAGAAGACGGGAATTGTACCTGGGGAGAAAGAGTTCACGCCGGGTGATTACGGTGGATTGGGCTCAGGATCTAATCTTGTTATGGATGAGGAGGAGCTAATTTAATGCTTAATCGATAATTTGAAATCTCTCTTTAATTTATAGACATAAATGGTGGAGTGCATGGTTCGTCGAATAAAAGATGGAATCAAAGCAATCGTAAGGAATCAGAGATGAGAAATGCGGTTACAGAGGAGATCAGATTTTGGAACGCGTTGAGTTTCCTCTACACATGAATCAGAACCAGAAAGAGCGGGAGTGACGCGTGATTTGGCGAACAATCTGGAGGAACGGACCTACAAATTTTATGTTTTTTTACCCCTTCTTTTTGTTTGGAAATATCTTTTTGAAAAATTAAAAAAACAATTTCAATCTTCGAATTTACTGGTTTTTATGTAATATTTACGGCATTGTGATGTTACATTTACTCCAAGGTGATCATGCCGATATTAAATTGTGGATATACTGTATACTTATGGTCATGGGTATTCTGTATTTTATTAGACTATGTATAATGTATCTTACTTTACTATCATCCTATATATTATTTGAGAAGTAAAAATGATGAGTCAATGATGACTCATTGATGACTTGGACTAAAAAAAATGTGACTCAATGATGACTTGGCATTTAAAAATGATGACTCACTGATGACATGTCTATTTCACGGTTAATTATTGGTTCATTCACAATCAATATTCTCTAATTGCACAAATTACCTTAATT
>OVAF01003872.1:0-11191 GCA_900406245.1 Odontarrhena argentea
GCCAATATGCAGGGGAATACATTCCGTTTCAGAAAGCAAGCTCGTCGTTTCAGAAGCACCGTGTGGTGGAGAAATTGCAAGCTCACGTATGTTTCTTTAAACCATAAAACCTTAACCACATAATTTACAGGTCATGTATGAGATTGAACAACTTGCACTATTTTGATTGCAAAACCGCTTTTTGAAACTAGTTTTGAACTAATTATTACACTATAAAATATAGTAACTGATTTCAAGCATTGAAGAGATGGAGTAGAAATCTACCAAGAAACATATCCTTTGCATATACTTGAAACGAAATTAGGCTTTTTCGCTTTTATACATCTCTAGTGCGGATTTTTCTATGATTTTTCCTAAATCAAACATTGTTTGTGTGTTGCAGGTTCCTTCTTATACTACTACTTCTGGTGGTCATATACATTGCCGTGGCCTTTGTCTGTCACGGACCTACTCTACCATCTTGCTTTTAAGTGAGTGCGTCTGTCTCTTAAGGGATCCTGGTTCTGTGTTCCCCGCGGGTTTTCTCTGCCCGTCTGATTTAAATCTTGTGTTTCCTCCAGCTTTTTATTTCATGTGGTTAAAAAAGCTTATGTTTTCAACTCACCTATGTGAAATATTCTTATTTATAGAGCAACGTAAAAAAGCTCATTGCTTTGCAAGCTGTGTGAATTTTTTTGTTTGTCATCAATGTTCTATGAATTATATACATAGTGAGAAATGAACAAGCTTGTATTGTTTGTTATGTTCATACAAGTTTTTGGAGTCAATATGTTCATCAACACAATCTTCCAAAGTATTTTTCTTTGTAATCTTATCTTGCAACTCCCGCCATATTCAAGTAGTAATAACTAGTGCAACTGCAACCTCCTAAGTCCTTGGTCTCCATGCCAAGAAGAGGAATCTTTAATAGGCTAATAGCTACATCAAAACACAAAAAAAGGCTAAAAGTGGGGGTACAACAAGCTTATAGATAAACAGAAACGCAACTTAACAGATAAATTTAATTTTCTCATCTTTTGGCCTTGAAGATTATTTAAATTTGTGAATTGACCCGAAAGGTTTTCATTTGCTGTTAATCTGTTAAACACTTATACGTTTGGTATGCAAATCAGTCACATGATTTGAAAAACCTGAAGCAAAAACTCAATTTAATACAGAAATATTACAAAAGTTTCCAAAATACAAAACACGGTTGGGTTGTGTTGTGTTATTTGAATCTAATCACAGACCGTAAATAGTAAACCTGTAACTTTTTGAATACATGAAAAAAAAAAAAAAAAAATAGAAAAAGGACAAGAAGGTACGGGTGTCATTAGTTGTTGTTGTCAGTATCAATGAGGCCCACTAGCATCCCTCCTTCACCAAGTTGGACCTTTTCTCTTGCTACTTAATGGTCTTTAATCTTTTCTTTTTATGTGATTAATTATGTTTTCAAATTTTAATAATTACAGAATTGAGATTCTAAAATCTATACGCTCCTTTGTTAATTTTTCAGAATTTTTTTTCTACAACTATGAAAAGTGTAATTAAAGAAGAGAATATGGTTAACAAAATANATACGCTCCTTTGTTAATTTTTCAGAATTTTTTTTTCTACAACTATGAAAAGTGTAATTAAAGAAGAGAATATGGTTAACAAAATAATAATTAAATTATATTTCTTTCATTTCAATATACTTATAAATCTATACTGTTTTACACGTATTAGAAATTTGATTATAATCATTAAAAGAGAAATCAACTATTATAATTTTAATAAAATTTAAGATTAAATTTTATATTTAAACCCATAATTTACATTGGAAAACTAAAATAATAATTAAAATAAAAAAAAAAATTTAGGATAACAACTATTTAAAAACGGTTCATGAAAAAGATTATTAAATAGTTGAGATAACAAGCTAACTACTTAAAAATGGTGTATTTTATATTCTTTATTTCTTTGTGACAAGCCAACTATTTATTTTCTTTATTTGTAATTAGATATCATTCTATAAATTTGAAAAATTAATTAATAGTTCAACAGAATTTAAATCCTCTGAAAGATGACAAGCTAACTATATAAAGTCAGTTTGTCTCTTACTTCTGTGCAATATTGAACATTCTATTTGCCGTCCCAATTCGAACATTCATTTTTATTCGTCTCGGTCATTTTTCTCCCTCTTAGTTATTCTAAAAACCTAAAATAGGGCAGGTGAAATGTAAATGTTTAGGAAAAAAAATGATAAAAATTAAAACTTCTTGGACCATTACAATGAATAGAATTAATTGGGAAACTCGTTTACTAATAAAGGGTCTGAATTCTGAAATGCATTTGTACACTGCAAAAATTATTGAACTTTAAGCTAAAAAAAAATATCAAATGGCAAGAAAATCTCGTGACAAAAAACTGGCATGATTATTAAAATTAACAATGAGACACTTTGATACAAAGATAATCATCCAATATGAATTTCTCCCCCAACATAAGGTATGATCAAAATATTTGCATCTCAACTTCGGATTCCAAACCTTTTTTAATTCAATACAATATTTCTATCTTCTAATTTAAGCTAAAGCCATTACACACGTGTATAGATTTAACAATTTAAATACATTCCAAGAAAAAAATAAAAATTACATTACTACANACATAAGGTATGATCAAAATATTTGCATCTCAGCTTCGGATTCCAAACCTTTTTTAATTCAATACAATATTTCTATCTTCTAATTTAAGCTAAAGCCATTACACACGTATAGATTTAACAATTTAAATACATTCCAAGAAAAAAATAAAAATTACATTACTACACTTCCATAGTTCTCTTTAAATTCAACCATCACAATAAAGCCATTTATTAAATTTTAGTTTTGACATGAGCTTGAATTTTCTTTGTCTTAAATAAATTTGAGAATCGCCGACAAAACAAATAAATGAGTTTCCAAAAAAAAATATAAATAGCAAGAAAATAAAAATGTTTTAGTTTATAAAATTTTAACGCTTTCCTCTACGTCCCTCTTCTTCCTTCCCTCGCGGGTTACTCTTCCGTTTTCATCTTTCTGGCCAAAATCCTCTCTTTGGTTTCTAAATCTCTTCCCCTTTCTCTCTTCTTCACTTCACCTNTTGAGCTTGAATTTTCTTTGTCTTAAATAAATTTGAGAATCGCCGACAAAACAAATAAATGAGTTTCCAAAAAAAAAATATAAATAGCAAGAAAATAAAAATGTTTTAGTTTATAAAATTTTATCGCTTTCCTCTACGCCCCTCTTCTTCCTTCCCTCGCGGGTTACTCTTCCGTTTTCATCTTTCTGGTCAAAATCCTCTCTTTGGTTTCTAAATCTCTTCCCCTTTCTCTCTTCTTCACTTCACCTCCTTCCTCGAATCACTCCCTGATCTGATTCAATCACGCAAGAGTCAATTTCGAAGTCAGATCTCTGTAGATTGATATTTTCTTAAATTTCTGGTTTCTGGGTTTTTAAATTTAGAGATTCTTTGATGGGTTGGAGGTATAAAGCTGGTCTCTTTTTAATTGGTACCGTTGTTGTCATTTGGGTCACCTCTGCAGAAGTTACTCAGGTAATTTTATTTGATCTGTGCATTTCTCAGGTTGTTGCTGTTTAATTTCTTTTGATTTTTGTCAATTTCTGGATCCAATTGCATTATCTTAACCTTCAAGCCTCAACTTAGATCTCGGTTTTAAAATTTGACTGAAATTTTTTGACTTTGTATTGACATTAAGCTTTGAATTAGATCTCAATGGGTCAATGTTTGTTTTTCGTGAAATGATTGAAAGATTTTGACTTTGGTTGACCAGGACATCTTTACAGCATACAAGCAGCCATTTGCAGTTACATATCTTGGAGCTTCTCTTATGATAGTTTACCTTCCCGTAGCATTCTTTAAAGACTGGCTTTGTCGGTATTTGGAGCGAAGATCTTCTTCCAAAGGAAATGTTTTGATTGACGAATCCTCTGCTGAGATTGGTTCTCCTTTAAGGCATAAGATTATTGAGATGGGACTTCAAGGGACTATTACTAAGAAAGATAGTTTGGAAGATCTTTCGTCTCGTGAAGAAGATGTTAAACCGTTGATCGGTAAAGGGAAAGAAGAAGCGCAGGGTTTGAAACATGGGAAGGAGATCATTACCACGAAGCAGATTGCGTTGTACGGGCTTTACCTTGCTCCCATATGGTTTGTAACAGAGGTGTGGTTTCTTTGACATAAATGATGTCTGTGTAATTTTTTAATGTGTACTCTATCAGTGGTAATGATATTTGTTTGTTATTGTTGTTGATACAGTATCTGTCTAATGCTGCGCTTGCACGGACAAGTGTGGCAAGCACTACTGTGTTGTCTTCAACCTCAGGCCTGTTTACCCTTTTCATTGGTGCGTTTTTGGGCCAAGATACTTTGAACCTGTCTAAAGTGGTTGCTGTATTTGTAAGTATGGCTGGTGTGGTCATGACAACTCTGGGGAAAACTTGGGCTGCTGATGATTCGCAAATGAATTCTTCTCTGTAAGTATTTCATTTTACTCGTTGTCAACCGTTTCACCACTTTTCTTTTGCTGGAAAGTGAGATATCTGTATGTTATTCAATTCAAAAGCCGAACCTTTGTTGACTTCTAAATTGGTAGCTCAAGCCTGTATGGAGATTCTGTTTTTTAAATTACTCTTGCTAATTGTTTTTCCCAGTTTGTTTGTGTTGGAACTATCTCTTCCCTATTACTTGAGTGTTCCAGTTTCATCAACCATATTTTTGTAACGTACAGTTGAATATTTGTGTTTAGCAACGGCCAACGGTCCCTTATTGGAGATCTCTTTGGGCTTCTCTCTGCTGTCTCTTATGGACTATTTACAGGTTAGAAACAATTTCTTTTAATCGATCCTTCAAAGGTTAGATATTTTGTGTCGAGGAGGATAACCTTGTGGCATGTACCCTTCTGTTATTAATACCACAGTGCTTCTTAAGAAGTTTGCGGGCGAAGAAGGAGAAGGGGTTGATGTGCAAAAGCTGTTTGGATACATAGGATTATTCACTCTCGTTGCTCTCTGGTGGCTTGGTATACTTTCTTACATATTACTCAACGAGTGTCTCATCAGAGCTAACAAGAGTAACATATGAGACATGGTGTTGATTTTCTTGTTCAACTGTTTATGGTTCGTTCTGTATGTTTCAGTGTGGCCATTGACAGCATTAGGGATCGAACCCAAGTTTACCATACCGCACTCAGCCAAAGTTGATGAAGTTGTTCTGGCTAATGGTTTCGTTGGAAGTGTCCTCTCGGACTATTTTTGGTACGTGTCAAGGTTTCATCGGACTAAGCCCAACAAAGTGTACCAAACATCAAAATTGTTGAATTTGATACTTCCTCATAGTAGTGCTTGGCTAGTTTATAAAATGTTTAGAGTGTAAAGCTAATCTGTATTTCCTAATGTTGCAACCAAAGGGCACTTTCTGTGGTGTGGACGACTCCACTGGTAGCGACACTGGGCATGTCTCTCTCTATTCCGGTTGCGATGCTTGCTGACATGATGATCCATGGGCGTCATTATTCCGGCATTTATATTCTTGGTTCTACTCAGGTAACTCAGAAACTCATATTCTGTGGAAACAGAGGATAAATATATATAATTTTTTTTTTGTTTCCTTCGCTTTAAGAATTTGCGCCTGTTTGTTTGCGCAGGTGTTTGCTGGATTCGTAATAGCTAACATCTCGGATATGTTCTCAAAGAAGCTTGGTTTGTAACAGTGACTTGAAGCTTGCGTGATGATGATTCTTTTTTTTGGTGTTGGTATGTTTTGGTTAGGAAATTGTATTCTTGAATTGAAAGATAAGAAAGGGTTTTTGCCCTGTTAAAGTGAATGAATGAAAAAAAGAATGTGATTATCAAACTTTTTTGACTCCGTAGTGACAAATAGATAAGATAACTCTCCATACTTTATAAATACACAGACACAGAAAGTTATTCAGAGCCAAAAGAGAGTTCCTATAATGGAAACCAATCAATTTCTGTGTTTAACCACTTAAAGAACCACTTTCACAACTTTGGCTCTTTTTTACACTTAGGACTTTTATCTTCAAAGGAAAGTATACTATTATATGTGTGCTAGTTTTTCCACAAGGTCTAATTTTTGTTTGAGATGGATCTCATGTAAGCTACTTGTATCTATACTTTTGTTCTCTAATTTTAACACCATACGAAATACATTCCATGCATTCTGAAATTTTATAAAGTTTTTTCAAAGTTAGGTTTTGTTTTTCCCTATAAAATAACTTTTTCTTATATCCTAAATGAGTTTTTTTTNTGGAAACCAATCAATTTCTGTGATCAACCACTTAAAGAACCACTTTCACAACTTTGGATCTTTTTTACACTTAGGACTTTTATCTTCAAAGGAAAGTATACTATATGTGTGCTCTAATTTTTGTTTGAGATGGATCTCATGTAAGCTACTTGTATCTATACTTTTGTTCTCTAATTTTAACACCATACGAAATACATTCCATGCATTCTGAAATTTTATAAAGTTTTTTCAAAGTTAGGTTTTGTTTTTCCCTATAAAATAACTTTTTCTTATATCCTAAATGAGTTTTTTTTCTTTTAAAGTTGAAATTGACATCCAATCGCAATTCACGTTTGGTTCAGAAATCAGAAGAAACCTTCTCTCTGACTCAAAAGGTTTTTGTTCGCATTATTCTGCTCTCTTCTCCTGCTGTGAATCGAACAAATTATAAACTCGTTGTTTGGCTTTCGACGATCTGAGAACGACGACTATGGCGCCGATGATCAGATCCACTTCAATTCTCGCTTTGCTCGTCTTCCAGATTTCTCTCTTCTTCTTCGCTTCCAATCTGCCGATCTCATCTGGGTACTTCATCGTTTAATCGATCTCATAGAGCTTTGATTTCATTCAATCGTTGCTTTTCATAGTTGCATAATTCGTTTTGCCTTAGGTTTCATTATCGTAGAGCTTTGGGTTGGTATATCGTGGAACATTGATTTCAATTTGATAGACTTAGCTTGACTAATTTAGTACTTTACATCCAAGGGTATTAGTAAACTTCTTTAAATTCATGTATACTTTTTTCCTTTTGTTTTGATAATTTTTGCAGGTCTGAGGATCGTTACTCGATCATTGGCAGAGTAAGAGTCCCAGCAAGTATGTTTCTGTCTTTTTGCTCTGCTCTTTCTTTGCCTTGTACCTTTATTTTTTTCTGGAGGTCTCGGTTTAGATTTTGCTTAGTTCGGTATGTCTCCGGTTTATCTTGTCAGTTATCGGGCTATTTGAACTTTGTTCCATGGCATTGTTGTAAGGAGAAAATTAGTTATGTAAATTTTAGTGTTGATATTATTATATGTTGTCCTGCCTAGCTGTTGTGCAGCTCTTCTCGTGGTATTATGGATGTGTTTGCTTTATGTAATTAGTATTTCTTATGAATTATGATTTTTAACTGATGTAGATTCGAGGCTTGAATAGTGTTGGCAAGTAGGGTAGATAATAGTAGTTTCGTTTGTATATTTTCTTCTACACAGTTTTGAAGGCTAGTTCTCGATGTGGGAACTTGCAGGTTATCTCTATAAATAGACTGGTGAAAGTAGTGTTGCTCTAGAGTATGAGCAGAATAGTTTGGCATAGGAATAATGTTTTGGAAACTGTATGGTTTCTGTCATCTTTGTCTCTGAGTGCTAAAGATTTATGTGCAATAGAGTGTAGTGTTTTTTTCATTATCCGTCTTTGAGTGTTTCATATCATTCTAAGTACTTGATCCTCTAGTTTCCATCTCCTTTCCATCGTGTAATAGCCCCACCACCGTTTTTGTGCAATCTAACCTAGAAGTTTTTTTGGCAGGCGCCGCGATTGGTCATGCAGCAAAATTCTCAAATATCAAAGTTGTACTCAATGGTGGACAGAATGTTACTTTCCTCAGGCCTGATGGATACTTCACATTGTATCCTTTTGCTCCTTCTTTAGATTATTTTTTTCCTGTAGTGTATTTTATAGTTTAATGAGTAGTTTTTACTCCCGATTTCTACTAACTGTCTGTAGCTTTTGGTGTAGATATTTCTAGAATAAAATGAGAAAACTGACTGTGTTATGAAAACAAGAGTATCACTGTCTAGTGTTAACAAGAGTATCAGTATTCTTAATTTTCATTTTCCTTAACTTCTCTAATTTCAAAGCCACAAAATACCAGCTGGGACTCATCTAATTGAAGTATTTGCGCTTGGATACTTCTTCTCTCCAGTAAGAATTTTTTTAGTTGCATATTCTATGGTTCCCAAAACTACAGCTTGTATAAGAACCTGTGTCTCATCTGTCAATCAATGACTTTGAATTAGGTGAGAATTGATGTTAGCGCTCGGCATCGTGGCAAGGTTCAAGCAACACTGACAGAAACCAGGAGGAGTCTTACTGAGCTGGTTTTAGAGCCATTGCGGCCAGAGCAATACTATGAGGTAAAATTCATACTGGTTTTTTTTTAGCATTGTTCGATTTTAGCTATATGCTTCTTCCGCTTGTGTTTTAATTGATCATGTACTATTTGCAGATACGAGAACCTTTCAATGTAATGTCACTTCTAAAAAGTCCAATGGGTCTTATGGTGGGATTCATGGTCGTTGTTGTGTTCTTGATGCCTAAGTTGATGGAAAACATAGGTACACTTCTCTGACCCTTCACTTGTATCCATGTAGTGATACTGGTCATCATTAAATTGGTTCGTAGGTCTCTTATCTTTAGTAGCAATCAATTTGACAATTACCGGTCTAAGCAATTCAAAGGTTACCTAATCTCTTTGCTTTTGTACACTATGGTCCATGGGTAATCTCTATTCACCATTACTACAATCTCTTAGAGATTTTCAAACCATTGCTGAGTTGAAATCTTGAAAGTTTGTTGAAATGGTTTGCTAAGAATTGTTGGTATGTGTGTCAAACAGACCCAGAGGAAATGAAGAGAACACAAGAGGAGTTGAGAAACCAAGGAGTGCCCTCACTCTCTAGCTTGTTACCCTCTAGCCGCTAAGGTTTCCTCGGTGTTAATCATGAGTCTAAGTCACAGAGCATTTCACTTGTGGCCTTGCTAGAAATCATCGTCAGGAAATTGCTGAGTGAAACTTTGGGGTTTACAAGATTGGTTAGGTGTAGTGTGCTTTGTGCTTCTTTGTTTTTCGGTTTAAAATGTTTCAAGTACAATTACTTAACACAAACTTGAATCCTCAAATGAATGATGTTATTTTTTTGTTGTATGAATAGATTTTAATTTTATCAATCGGAGTTTGCTAAAGCCATCGTTATGTTATAATTTTGCTTAAAAAAAGAAAAAAAAATAAAAAATTAAGAAGTGAAATAATTTGGTCTATCCGATAGCATACCGAACACTGTAATTTAGGTTGGTCCCGTTTGGTTCGAGTATCAGAGGTCCAGCTTTATAAACTGCTGGTCGAATCAGAGTGTTTAGAAACTAAATTTCTCGTCACCTCAAATCGGAATCATCCCCGGTTAACCGACGACACTCACAAAGAAACGTTTCCCAGTAAGGAAACATATCTAAAGCTTCATCACCTATCTGTTACTTTTTATTTCGCTCTCATTCTTTCAATTTCTCGACTTTTGAATCTGAATTCATCTCTCTCTTCCTCTCGCCGTCAACTGAGATGGAGAGCTTACCAACGACGGTCTCTTCTAAATCAGACCGGCGAAGTAGGTCTTCCAAATCTCAGAATACCTCTAAACCCTCTCTTCTCTTAGCCTTCTTCTCTTGCGTCGCTTGGCTGTACGTCGCTGGCCGGTACGTCGCCGTACTGTTTTACTTTCCGATTGATTTCAAATCTCAATGGCTTTATATTTGATCTTTATAAATGCGTTATGGAACCGAGATTTTAGTGTTTTTAGGATCGTGATCGTGATCAAACATTCTCTCATTGTTGTTAATAGATCTCGCAGATCTCCTTAATTTCAGAATATCTCTGTATTGTAATGTGTTGAATTCCATTGCAGTAAATAATTTACTAATCATAATCTCGAATTCAATCACTGGATCGGTGTCGATTGGTTCTGATCTCTGTTATGGTTTTGGTTTCATATGGTTTAGGTTGTGGCAAGATGCTGAGTACAGAGTGGTGCTCAGTACTGTGCTTAAGAAGAATTATGATCAGGTTGGTCTCTCTTCTGCCTCTTTTGAAAGATTCAAGTTTCATTATTGGTTGTAACCATATGTTATGTCTTGTGGAGTTTAGAGGCCTAAAGTTCTTTCGGTGGAAGACAAGCTGGTGATTCTTGGATGCAAGTAAGCTGATTTTATTTTTGTTTAATTCTGAACGTTTTGGTTCTTATGTTGTGCTTGAACTAACAGTCTAACACTCATTGTCTTGTTTAATAGAGATCTTGAGCGGAGAATTGTTGAAACTGAAATGGAGTTGGCACAGGCAAAGAGTCAAGGATATCTTAAAAACCAGAAAAGTGGTTCATCTTCAGGGAAGAAGCTGCTTGCTGTAATTGGAGTTTATACAGGCTTTGGGAGTCACTTGAAGCGCAATAAATTTAGAGGGTCTTGGATGCCACGAGGTAGACTTATCACCTGCTTTGTTTTTTCTCCATCCAACAATGGTTTTCTTAACATTTTTTATACAATCAATAAGTTTTCTCTTATGAAACTTTCTTCTCCTTCTCTTTAGATGATGCTTTGAAAAAACTTGAGGAAAGAGGAGTGGTCATACGCTTTGTGATTGGTCGGAGGTTTTCCTACTCACTTTAGTCTCATTTTCTTATATTATTATTCGGTTGTAACATACTTCATTATCCGTGTCTACCTATGGGTGATGATACTAATGTTAATGCTTTAAAAAATGTAGTGCTAACCGAGGTGATAGCCTAGATCGGAAAATTGACGAAGAAAATCGCGTAACTAAAGATTTTTTGATTCTTGTAAGTACAAATATCTGTAGCAAAGCCTTTGCTTCTTATGGTAGCCTGCATAGTTGAGTTTTCGTTTTTTTTTTTTTTTTTTTTTTTTTTTTTTTCTGTATGTGCGGTGTTTTGCTCACTGATGTGTATTCTAATCAACTTTTCTCATGAAATATGATTAGGAGAATCATGAGGAGGCCCAAGAAGAGTTACCCAAAAAAGTGAAGTTCTTCTACAGTGCCGCTGTTCAGAACTGGGATGCAGAGTTTTATGTCAAAGTTGATGACGGTGTTGACCTA
>OVAF01003873.1:0-11191 GCA_900406245.1 Odontarrhena argentea
TAGCTGCTGTAAAATTTCGTCTGTAGAATTTCTATATTTATTTTTATTATTTTTTTTTCCGCAGCAAAATAAATAATATTATAGTATAATGTATGCAAAAATATATACAATTTCACTATATATAATATAGGTTATATTATTAATTATTTTATAAAATAAATATTATTTTTTAAAAAACAGTTCACGTATAATTTTAGTTTTAACCATAATATTATATTTTGGCAAAAACTATAATTTGTTTATAGTAATGATTTCATTTATATTGTCCTATATTTAATTTCAAATATTCTAAAATCTAAATTAGAAAAATAAAATAAAAAGGTATACAACACATAAAGCATAAAATAGGAGCTTTAATATTTTGAAGATTACAGCAAAGAAAAAGCTACAGATTTTTGTTTCAGCTGTGAGATTTTTAAGGACAACTAAAGTATGATTGGTATATATTTTGCTTTAACTTTGAGAATTTTAAGGAAAGTTAAAGTGTGATTGTTTTGAATTTTGTTTTTAAAGCAAAAGTTAGCTGTAAGATGAAGTTACAGCCCAAACAATCAGGCACTAAAAGTTATAAGACTTTAAAAATGAAACGTCAATAATTTTTCAAGAGAGTCGTTGTGGAGAAAAAAAAATTATGTAATTGATAAATATAAGATAAAATAACATCAATTATATTAGTGATGTTAATAAAAAGTAAAATACATTAGTTATGTAATTGATGTATATTTTGGATCATTTGAATAAATGATGCTAACAAAAATAAAAAAATACATCAATTATGTAACTGATGTATATTTACATTTTAACATCAGTTTTACTAAAGTGATGCAAACCAATAAAAATTATATCAATTTTATATAAATGATGTTAAATTAATTAAAACAGTATCACTTATCACAATTGATGCTAATTTATGTATTATTGTTTCATTTGTAAATAAGTGATTTAAACTTATATCACTTACTTTTGTGATACAAATTAAGTGATGTAAATCGACCTTTTTTTTGTAGTGCATGAACGGAAAATAATTAGCATAACATATCTTAACGCATGCAATTCATCAGGTTTCAATGAAATCTTGTCTTTATCATATTTTTTAAAAAAATATTGCTACAAGACGACGACGAAACTTCCCCGAAAGTTTGCACCATGATTTGAACTTCTCCGCATAAAAGTAATCATCGTCATTTCTTTCCACATGGGGAAATATATAATAGCTAATTCGTCCTTTAATTGTGATGTGTTTTTAACTTTTAGAAACTATAGGATTTGCTTTACATTTTTGGGTAGGCCCTAATGTGTAGCGTAAGATTTGGAGCAAAAACAAAAAGTTTAGCAAAATCTCAACTTGTGCGCGTTCGTCCATTAATTAACAATTTACGCATAAGACTTGAGTTGAATTATTATCATATAACCTAATCCGATATGTAACGTCATTTCTTGTTTCTTGAGATATATATACTCATTAAAAATGACTATATGTTTTTTACAATTTTATATCCTGTCACAATATCAAATATTATCGATTTGCATCAAAATCCGGATGATGAATTTAGTCAGTCTTGATCCGGACAATTAACAATGACTATGCTTTTAAAATTTTGTATCCTGTCAAGGTATAAAATATTATACGATTGTTGCATCAAAATCCGGATTATGAATTTAGTCATCTTGATCTTTTCATATGTATCGTAATATTGTATTCATATCATATACGTGTGTTATTGTCTTATTGATGATGTCTAAGTTATGGGATATATATGTACACAAAAAGTCCATTGTGGAAAAAGATGTTAGCAAATAGTTGACGGGAATTATTGTTAGCAAATAGGTAAATTCTTAGAAGAAGCAAATTACGTCTTTATAAAGCCAAAAAGATGAATTTAGAAAAAAGAGCATAAACTTTGGTTTTTTTGGAAATATGAAACTAGAGACAAACAAATGTAACAGTAGGAAAATGAACGATTCGTTGACTTTTGATCAAAATACACTAATTTTTTTTTTTTTTCTACCGACTGGTGTCGCTAAAACGGGAAATAATTATCACCTGTTATTATCGAATCTCGATTGGAATTTCACCCATATCTCATTCATAATAAACACTATTTTGATTTTTAAAAGTGATAGTTACGTGACAAAAAAAAAAAAAAAAAGGGATAGTTATAAATAGTTTGATTAGTAAAGATGATAATAAAGCTATTTGAAAGACCTTTACACCTTGTGAATTAGCTTGTGAATATTTTTTCTTCAAATGAATAGACATGTAGTCAACTTTGATGACCAGATAATTGAGTAATCAACAACAATTCCATATATACGACTGTACTAGATTGTTCATAAGAGTTTAAAATTAAAAGGTTGCTAATAGAATATTGTTTAATCAAGTGACAGTGACTCAATTGTAAAATTAATATAAATTACACGTAGTTTTTTAAATTTATTTAACTTATATTACAAGCGTTATTGTTTTTTAGTTTGTTGAAATGATATAATGTTTCAAATGCAGTCAAAATAATAGTATAATTTTTCAATACAATCGAAATGATATTAGACTATTCAAAACTTACTTTAGTTACAGTAATCGGCTTTAATGATAGATCTCCCACTATTTATAAAAGAAATTAATAGTTACTAATGTTAATTAATAATTTCGTCTCAAAATAATGCGCATACAGTCAATTTGCCATAAGCAGTTTCATATATTTTATATATATAATAACATCTACAAAAGGCGCAATATTTGCTATATTCTGCGATATTATATTTTTGCCGCATGGGCTAAAAAAAAAAAAAAAAAAAAAAATTGTCGCATAAAAGGCTTATTTAAATTTCCACATGTTTGATATGGGGTGAGATTGCAATCATAATGAATTATTAAATATGTAACAATAACTCGGTGACCCCTGACCTTTACCAAGAAAACATAACACGGCGGTGAGCCCAAATCCTATACATATATTTTATAATTATTTTATGATGCTTTCTCTTTATTCTGTAAGATTTGTAGTAAGAATTAACATTTTACATGTTGGAGAAAAAAAATGACATTTTACTTCGAAAATTAGGTTATGCCTCGAAAGATTTACCTATTTTATCTTAGTGAAATTCCTTTTCCGGTGGATTAATTGAAAGCAGACCGATTTAATATTTTATAATTCTTACATAAATTTCAAAATGAGTAAACAGAAAAATCTTAGGGAAATCAATTAAGGATATGCTCATGCGATAGAAAACTATTATTCTTAGTTAAAAAATCATTTTAACGATTGGAAACGGTAATCATATATTCTTCCACTCTCATTTTATATAATGTTTAAGATATTGTTACATAGATTAATACTTCATTTATTTTATTTTAATTTTTGTAAATTGAAATATCATTTGTCATCTATTTAGCTACATTTCAACCAATTGTAAATTAATATGCAGAATACAAATAACTATATCAGATAAAATATATTTTATATAGAAAATTGAAAAAATTACCTTTTTTTTTTGAAAAAAATCTCCTGAACTATCAATTACAACAAGAGAGAGGGAGCACTATGTAACATGATACCAAAGCTATGTTGCCATAATATGATCCGCGATTGCAAAATTACCTCATCTAAAAGAAAACTAATTAATTACAATTCAAGACATTTTGTTTGGCATTTTTCCTAACTAGATCTAGCCTACCAACAACATGCTATATTCTAATACAGGATTTTTAATGATATCGCCAATCGGATGACATACATCATACGTTACTCCTAGAGTCCTAATCCCAATACTGTAAATCTAATACATTTCCGATTCGACATAAATGGTCTAAAAAATATCACTAAACTAACTATCAAAGGAATTATTTTTTTACAATATTTATTAAACTAGTCTTATCGTAATCAAAACCAAACCAGTTAAACTCGTTATTATCCATAAACCATGGTAGTTATAAAAATAAGGTGAAAGAGAAAAAGGAGAACACCGGATTGGTGAATCAGATCATACAAAGTGGCACGGTCCGTCTAATTATGGTAATGTCAATAAAGTTGCATATACAGAAATGTGAAGGAGGAGGATCCTACAAAGGGACAAAGGTAGAGTCCAAAATTTGACTTTTCCACTATAATATTCACATATATTTAATTAATTGCGTTTTTTCACTAATCCATTTGTTTAATCTCCTCGCCTCGTGTATGGAGTCTATGGACGGATGGTGGAGAGTGGAGACACGTTCTTCGTCTAAATTTTTTTTTTTTTTATTATATAATATAAGAATTTTGTATTATCATAACCAATATATTTACATATATATATCTATATTTTTTTTTTTGCAACATTTACATATATATTTTTATTATTAAAAAATCTTTTTATTATTTTAAAATATATATATTTGAAACGTTTGACTTTGCATGCCATATTTTGACCTAATATAGTCGCAATTTTTGTGAAATTTCCTTTTTGATAGCCTAAAATAGTTGACTAAAGTACACGAAACTTACAAGTTAAACACTTATGGTATTAGTTTTTATTATGCCACCCATAACGCTAGCTATTAGTTTTGGATATATACAACGCTAGCTATTAGTTTTGGATATATACATGAGTCATGACCATTGACCAACATATTAGATTAACGTAAAATTACGTTTTCATTCATGTTTATTGAATTATCTTATCTAAATGTTTAGCACTTTTTTTGTTTGGTTAATTCTCCAAGTTACCTCATTAATCATTATAAATTAATTACGTGTTATGAGATGGTTTCGAAAACTGTACTAATTAAGCGGAGTAATTAAGAAGTCCTAAGCCAATCAAGACCCATTTAGTCTTTTTTTAATGATGATAATCGATGGAAACAACTTGTTTAGTTGTCTCTGACTTATGGCAGTGTAAACAAGAGTATTCATTATTAACAATAAAACCCCCAAAAATTAATTGATGAATATAATATTTAAAAATTCGATGTTGACAAGCTTACCCTCGTCATTTGCCTATAAATGTAACATGATCTCTCTTTCCTTCAAACAACAAACCATAAACAAAAACAACACCACAAAATGACCAAAGAAGTTTGCTCCAACATTGGACTTTGGTTATTATTCACATTACTTCTCAGTAACTATGTCGTCGATCTCGAAGCCTCGCACCATGTCTACGATAGACTTAGCCAAAGCGCTACCACCAAATCTCCATCCGTTAACCAGCCTTACCGGACCAGTTACCATTTTCAACCCACCAAAAATTGGATGAACGGTACGTTTCAATACCATATATGATATATCTCAATCTCAATGTTATATAATGTTTTCAAATTTATCTAACCTTTGTTTTGTTTCCTTTTGGTTCGTGCCTTGGACAAATTTGGATTGATCTTTGCCTCATGATCACAGATCCAAACGGTTAGTCAACTCTTCATATCTAAATAGACAGATCATCTTCACCTAGAAACTCGTTTTTTAAATAATTTTCAAAACACATTTAATACATCAATAAGTCAGCATTACAACCGATATTATTGATTTTTCTAATGTATTGGTCGACCTTATACTACGCTGCACACCACGTTGCTTTTCATATTATTCTCCCATATATATTACATAGTTTATACTAATAATAAATATTCAAATTTTTAAATTTTTTTACAGGACCTATGATATACAAAGGACTCTATCATCTTTTCTACCAATGGAACCCGAAAGGAGCCGTGTGGGGTAACATCGTGTGGGCCCATTCCACGTCAACAGATCTAATCAACTGGGTCCCACACCCTCACGCCATCTTTCCATCTGAACATTTCGATATCAACGGGTGTTGGTCCGGTTCAGCCACGATTCTCCCCGATGGCAAACCGGTTATCCTCTATACCGGAATCGATCCTAAAAACCAACAAGTCCAAAACATAGCCGAGCCTAAGGACCTCTCCGATCCATACCTCGTGGAATGGACCAAGTCTTCTTTAAATCCTCTGATGGCTCCTGACGCGGTCAACGGGATCAATGCTAGCTCGTTCCGTGACCCAACCACCGCGTGGCTCGGTCACGACAAGAGATGGAGAACGATCATTGGAAGCAAGATTCATCGTCGTGGACTAGCTATTACTTACACGAGCAAAGACTTTCTAAAATGGGAAAAGTCTCCTGAACCGTTGCATTACGACGACGGAAGTGGTATGTGGGAATGTCCTGATTTCTTCCCGGTTGCTAGGTTCGGTTCGAAAGGAGTTGAAACGTCGTCGTTTGGTGGACCTAAGGAGGTTTTGAAGCACGTGTTGAAAATTAGCTTGGATGACACGAAACATGACTATTACACTATCGGTACGTACGATCGGGTTAAGGATAAGTTTGTACCGGACCAGGGTTTTAAGATGGACGGTACGGCTCCTAGATACGATTACGGGAAGTATTACGCGTCGAAAACGTTTTATGATTCGGCTAAGAACAGGAGAATCTTGTGGGGTTGGACTAATGAGTCTTCTTCGGTTGAGGATGATGTTGAGAAAGGCTGGTCCGGTATTCAGGTAAATTACTTTGACTATACTGAAATTTACATTAAATTAAGATTAATTTATTAGAGATTGAGCTAATTTTGTATTGTCATTGTTGTTGATTAGACCATTCCGAGGAAGATTTGGCTAGATCGGTCCGGAAAGAAATTGATTCAATGGCCGGTTAGGGAATTAGAGAGATTACGTACAAAGCAAGTCAACTTACGCAACAAAGTTCTAAAGTCAAGATCTAAACTTGAAGTCTATGGTGTGACAGCTGCACAGGTTTGATTATTATTATTATCATTATCTAAGAGAATAATTTAGTATTAGAAAATTGCGTTTTAAAAATTCTTTGTGATATTTACAGGCTGATGTAGAGGTTTTATTCAAAGTAAATGACTTGAACAAAGCGGATGTGATGCAACCAAGTTGGACTGATGCACAGCTTATGTGTAGCCAGATGAATGTGTCGGTTAAGTCCGGTCTAGGTCCATTCGGTTTAATGGTATTCGCGTCAAAGAACTTGGAAGAGTACACATCGGTTTACTTTAGAATCTTCAAAGCCCGTCAAAGTAGCAATAAGTACGTTGTACTTATGTGCAGTGACCAAAGCAGGTACATTCATTTACAAAACATTGATAGATATTTTGCTGTCGAGTGTCACAACTAAAGAAGATTTACCTGTACTGTATCCAAAATTGGACTTTCTAAATTTGTAGACTTTTTTTGTGATGTGGAAAATGGGACAGGTCTTCACTGGAAGAAGATAATGACAAAACAAATTATGGAGCTTTTGTGGATATTAATCCTCAACAACCAATCCCTCTCAGAGCCTTGGTATTTAAGTCTCCCCTTCACACACATAGCTGTATTATAATTAATTATGTTACTATTTTAAGGACATGTTTAAAAGGCATGCAAATATAGAAATTAATTTTTTTTTTGTTAATTATTTTTAATAACTCAATTATATTTGTCGTTTTGGTAGATTGATCATTCAGTAGTGGAGAGTTTCGCTGGAAGGGGAAGAGCAGTGATTACCGCAAGAGTATATCCAAAACTGGCAATAGGAGACAAAACACATCTGTTTGCTTTCAACTATGGATCCGAAAGTGTTGATGTCTTAAGCCTAAATGCTTGGAGCATGAAGTCTGCTCAAATCAGTTGATCACATACGGCAGAGATCCATAGATACACATATTGACATATATATGTATTATCTCCATTTATTGAGCATTTAATATGAGTTGATTTTGGAGGTCACATAAGGTCCAATTTCTTTGGTTGTCAAAAAGGTCCAGTTTGTTTGTTTGATATAAGTTTCAAAGTTTATATGACATTTTAGTTGACTCGTATTTGTTTTACTATATATACTATATGTACAACTATATATAATGTTTTTTTTTTGTTGGTAAAAACAAAAAATAAAAAAAGGTAAAAAATATAACAACAGTATTGGCCCATTGGTAGTAAATTTGTAATATCTTCAAAGTTTCAAACACACATGACAATAGTGGACTTTTTATGAACGTACTCGTACTCCAACATTACGCTTAATGACCAAACGACTTGGTAAAACTAGATTTACTTGAAATGAATCATTTCATTGAAACGGCGCCATTTTGAGTAACCATCTCGGCCGCTTTGTAAATTATAGTTATCTAACTCCATCATTAATTGACAGTGCATGGTAGTGTACTAGTATCGTGATATATTTCCCCTGGATAAAGCTAAATCGAAGGGAGTGAAAACGTGTCGTTCGATGAACACCCGGTTCTAGGAATACGTGCGTGATATATAGCCAGAGGAAATTTTATCGGTTAAAACTCGGACGAGTATGCATTGAATTGGAGTAGGCATTAATATATTGTTTTCGAAATCTTCCAGCCATATATAGTGGTGATGTGGACATGCCCATACACAAGCGCACATCAGAAGCTGAAGATTTTTTTTTTTTTCTTTTTTTTTTTTTTTTTCATATGGATTTCTATTACAATTTATGGGAACAAACTAAAAAGATTTTTACCTATTTCATGGATTCATGACAAACAGTTTTAACTTACACCATATTTGAGATAGACAAAATTATTTTTAATATGCTAGATAACGATTCTACTTGCACCACATTAAAGATCTTTTATGACCATATACCTTCTTCTTTTTTTTTTTAACAGACCATAGATCACTATCTTTAAAAATCGCAACGTTTGAGAATTGAAACCTATACAGTACCTCCATGTGTAGAATCATTAATAAACTATTGGTCAGTTGAGCCTTATAGAGTTTGTGTTGTGTTATAAAAATCCGACTTAGTGGCAAATATTAGGAGCAGGGGACTAGATTTATAGAAGAATACAAACTCTAACATATTTTTCTTTTAAACAAAGAAGTTTTTGATATGGTGACCTAACCATCTGTGATCGAGGATCTTTCGGGCAGAGATATGTTCGACCTAGAAGAGGCTTTCATATACATGCAAAATATAGCAGAATATAGCTTACGCGATGAAAAAAATAGCGACTGGTGAATTTATATCAGAATATAGCGTAATTGCTTATTCCTCTGAGAATTCTACCGCTAACTTAACAACCAGTTGCAGCCAAAGTTTTCATCACCAAAAAAAATTGTGTTTTAGTTCAACAATCTTTTTCTTATATTCTTATTGTAGCAATCAACTATATTAGTTTAGTGAGTAAAGGTTTGTTAGAGATATCACTAGTTATTTATATTTAATTTTATTGTTAAAACTCATACCAAAAAGAAACGATTACAATCAAAGAGAGGTCAGGCACTACAAGAAAACACTAGAATTTCCAACAATTTTTTTGGACAAATGAAGTTGTTGAAAAAATTTCAACAAATATCTTACAACTTTCCATTGAATATTAAGTTCGTTGGAAATACGTCACTAACTTCCAACAAATATGAGTGGTTAAAATCATGTCACAAGTTTTGTAGGAAACTCGTCATAAATTTCCAACAAAATTACGATTGTCGGAAATTACTTACAACACGATTATTATTGAAACTTACCAACGATAATTTCATTGCAACCGTATAGCTATTGACGGAATTGTTTCCAACAAATGTGCGACGGAGCATCAATTTGTTCCAACGAATTTGTGACAGGACCGAATCGTTTCTAACGATTTTGCGATCAAAGAATATGTCTGATTCCAACAAGTTTGCGACGAGTATTCCACGGAACACTACATCAATTTGGGGTATTCATAGCATTAGAATATAGCGCTATGTGTTTTTCTGTTATGGTTGATATAATAGTTTTCGTACATAGCGGTTTCGAAAATATAAACGCTATCTTTGGGTGGTCAAATAATAAATCTGGGAACACTTGTAGGTCAACTTAGTATACATAGCACTTATTAGATATAAAATGCTATGCATTGTTTAGGCGGAAAAAAACTAAAACTTAGGGGGAAACTTCCCTCCAAGTCAAAAGTTAGGAGGGAAAAATTCAAAAGCATTGATAAAAATGTCACTACGTAAAAATTAGATAAAAACTTTTTAAAATAAATTGCTAAAAATAAATCATAATTTTTTTAAAAAAAATTGACTCTGAAACTTATTCTTGCAAAAAGAATTTACGTTGTGAAAATAAAAATATTTATAAAATACANTTAAAATTGACTCTTAAACTTATTCTTGCAAAAAGAATTTACGTTGTGAAAATAAAAATATTTATAAAATACAAAAAACAATAAATAATCTCAATCATATACAAAACATATATATATATATATATATATAAACATAAGATGGAAAAGAAATAAAATTATTAAAAAATAAAAAAATAAACTATTATTTATTCTAAGAATGTAATAATAAAAAAGTAAATATAAAAATAATATATGAGAATTCTAAAATTTTATTTTAGAATATTGATGGATTAATTCTAAACTCTAAACTCCAAACCTAGAACCCTAAATCCCAAAACCTAAATCTTAAAACCTAAATCTAAACCATCTTAACGCCTAAACCCTAAACTATAAACCCTAAAACTTAACCCTTGACCCAAAAACCATCCTAACCTCAAAACCCTAAACTTAAACTCATAAACCCTAAACCTAAACTCTAAACCCGAACCCTTCACCCAAAAACCATCATAACTCTTAAACCGTAAACTTAAACCCATTACCCTAAACCCTAAACCTTAATCAAACATACACTATAAACTCATAATCAAACATTCATCCTTACAATCAAAAGCATGTATCAAAATTATATGTGTTTTGATTAATAGTGTATAGTATATAAGATATCACATAATTATAAGATATCAAAAAGTATATAAATTTTTTATTTACCATTTGCGTTTGATTGAAAGTTTTTAAGATTTTATTGTTTGGTTATGAGGGGGTGGGCATATGGGTATTCGGGTCGGGTTTGGGTCGGTTCCATTCGGGTTTCGGGTTTTCGGTTCCAAGACTTTAGGACCCGTTCGGGTATTTCTAAATGGCGGATCGGGTTCGGATCGGTTCTCTCCGGGTTCGGTTCGGTTCTGGGACCCGAAAAATCCTTAATTTGAATTTTTTTTTGTTAAATTTAAATAAAATTTGATTAAATTTTGATTAAATTCTTACTAATATGCCTAACAATTTTCTTATATTTTGATTATTTTGCATATTCCATTTGTTTTGATAGAAAAATAACTACTATTTTTAAATTTATAATTGTAATTTTAAATAAATGGGTTATATC
>OVAF01003874.1:0-11190 GCA_900406245.1 Odontarrhena argentea
GCAATAAATCATCAAGCGGTTGCGGTTAGAGTTGTATCAGATGAGGCGATATTCCACAACTGTAGATTCGTTGGTTATCAAGATACACTCTACGCCCATTCCCATCGTCAGTTTTATCGCGATTGTACAATCTCGGGTACCATCGATTTTCTCTTCGGAGACGCAGCTGCGGTATTCCAAAACTGTACATTCTTGGTAAGGAAGCCACTCGCGAACCAAGCATGCCCCATTACTGCCCACGGACGTAAAGATCCACGAGAATCCACAGGATTTGTGCTCCAAGGATGTACAATTGCTGGAGAACCCGATTACTTAGCAGTCAAGGAAAGTAGTAAAGCTTATCTTGGAAGGCCATGGAAAGAGTATTCAAAAACAATCATTATGAACACGTTCATCCCAGATTTTGTTTCCCCGGAAGGATGGCAACCATGGTTCGGCAATTTCGGCCTTGACACGCTATTCTACTCTGAGGTGCAGAACACTGGACCAGGTGCACCAACCACGAACAGAGTTACTTGGCGTGGAATCAAGAAGTTGACTGATGAAGAAGTCTTAGAATACACTCCAGCTCGGTACATCCAAGGTGACTCATGGATTCCGGGTAGAGGTGTTCCTTACACCCCGGGTCTTTTCTCTGGAAACGGTTCAGCAGCTGACTCCGCTATGACCAGCCCGAGTGGATCAGGCTCAACAAATTCTAGTACTGAAACCGGGTCAGGTAATACTTCAACTGTGTCTAATTCTACAACAGAAGCAACTGGTAATTCTACACTTGGGTCTATTTCGACCGATGCTCCAACCTCTGCACCAGAAGCCTCCAACAGTTCTACAACCAATAGCTCAGGGTCGGCTTCTCCAACAGCTGCACCTTCAGGTAGTACTCCAACAAATTCATCTTCAGTTTCTCCAACAGCTTCACCTTCAGTTACTCCAACAAATTCATCTTCAGTTTCTCCAACAGCTTCACCTTCAGATTCTTCATCAGTTTCACCTTCGACTTCACCTTCAGCTTCTCCATAGAGTTCTGTTTGACGGATACAAAAGCTACGTCTAACTAGAGGTCGTGTACATAACCTGATCCAAAAGAAAAGCATTTTTTTTTGTCTGCCAAATTAATGTGAATATGAGTAGCTTTCAAAATGTATGTTAAATATGTTATTATTAATTTACTGAATTATTTCATCCAACTTGTTCTTGGGTATATTGACGTAATGTCTATACTTAACATGCTTTCGGAAAATACATACAATACAAATTCATTACCATCACACCTTAAGTTATTTACCTTCACTTGTCGGTTACAAAAAAAAAAAAAGGTTATTCGGATCTTGAGAAATTCCAAAATGAAATACTTCTAAGTTTTGCCGCGTCACAAGAATACAAGATGCGAACAAAGAAATTCGCAACAATATGGAATGATTAGAAGTCGCGAGACGCAGAGAGTTTAAGCCCTGTTCTTTTGACAGTCGCATCGACCGCGACTGCGACAGCGATCTGCGATCAAGTATTTGTGTTCTTTTGGCAGTCGCAGCAACCGCGACTCGCGACTAAACATTGTAATCGCAGTCGCATTGCCAAAATTATGAGCGGTTGAAAATTGCAGTCGCGGGTCGCTGCGATCAGTCGCAACAACCATCACAGGACCCAACGATTGCTAAAAGAACAACATCTCAGTCGCAGTGGCGGATCGCAGTCGCTGCGACTGTCAAAAGAACATGACTTTAGCTAAAGGAAAGAGAGGCTGAAAGCCACCACTTTTGGGGTGGATTAAGTGCACTTTTGACTGTAGCCGGTAGGTATCAAAAACTTTGCGAAATTTAGATGAAAAATTAGAGTTAAAAAGAAAAAAACCGGTGAGATTAATATTCTTTAATATTCTTAAGAATTTTTTTAATTACATGTATTTATAATTGCTAAATCTTAGACTTGTCTATATAAACTTCAAAAATCGAACATCCGACATAAGAATATGGAAATTTGGTAATGGTCCGTTTTGAAATTTACCATCACACATAAGATTTTTTTCTCAAACGATTTTTGAGATGCGAGAGGATTTACATATTCACCAACAAAATATATTTATTAAGGAATCCAAAAATATCACTAAAAGTTTTAGCTTTCCAAAATTACCACAAAATTAAAACTAAAATTTAGATTATCAAAACTAAACCCTAAATCCTCAAAAACTTTTGATTCTCCTCAAACTCCACCCTGTACTATTTTTTATATTTTTAAAAATATAGGACACTCATAAACATAAAACAGAACACAAAATGTCGAGCCAGGAGACTCCGCGAAACAGGACGGCAACTTGGGCTGATTTCCCCATCGGGCAATACGAATTCCTTCCATTTCTTTTAGTAATAGCGTTCCTGAGCAAAGTCAGTTGTGAACTAACTAAACTCCAACCCCTTAAAACTAAATTTTAAATCTAGATTAGTGAACTCAAACAAAACAAAACAAAAATTATAAAAATCTTGAAAGGTATTTTTAGTGTTTGTAGGAATATTTTTAAAAAACTTAACATTTATGGTATCTTTGGAAAATAAAACATTAAACGATATTTTCGGAATTAACAAACCAAACCAGCCTTCACCTTTCAGATCACTCGACATCTTCACTGCCTTTGCAATTGGAAACTTGAAATTAGCAATGATGTTATTCAACAAGACACTCAAAGAATAGCTACAAGCGCTTTGTCAATTGGGCATTTACAATCCTAAATCTTATTTGGCTTCGTTCCACCTAATTCTTATTTTCTTTGTTTCAGTTTCGTCCCTTTATTTTGTATCCTTTTCTTTTGGAACCCCTTGTACTTTCTTCTTTTTCAATAAAGCTCTGTGTTAAAAAAAAAAAAAAAGTGGTATTTTAGTATTTTATGGACTTTCTCTTGAAAAATAAATAATCCAATATTGTATTGCATTAACTTTCCCTTATAATAACAAAGAACGCATTAAAGTCTTTTCTTACATAATTAATCCCCCAACTATTTCGAATATACTCTTTCGTATATATCTGAAGAAACCCTCATGAGATCTAATTTCTCTGTTTAGTTTTTCCTCCGAACAATGGCGGCTTCCTCGTCTTCCTCCTCCGACGCATCATCTGATTCCTCAGTCTCTCATCGCCGTCGTAAGGATCGCCGTCGTAACCGTCGAAGCGACCGAGACAGAGACTCCCTCAAGGTGCGGAAGAAGAGCCGGTCCAGCTCAAAACGACGCCGTAGACGTCAACACCCTTCCGATTCCTCCGATTCTTCTTACTCCGATTCATCCAGGTCCGTTCAGTATTTGGAGTTCAAACTCTTAAATTCAGGTTTTGATTGTGTTCATCGATGTCAGGGTTTTTGGTTTTTAGGGAAACTGGATGAGAATATTGTTCATTGGTAATGGAACTCTATAGTTGGATTGAATCAGAGACTAGAGAGTGATAAATTTCGTTTTGTTTGCAGCAGTGAGAGTTCAGATAGTGAGCACGAGAGGTCACGAAGGCACAAAAAGCACGAGAAGCCTAAGAAGGTACCTTAATTGCTCAAATCTTAATCATGTGATTGTCATGTCTCAACTTAAGATTCATACCCTTTTCTGTTTACAGGCTAAGGACAAGGAACGAAGCAAGAGTCATCGACATAAACGGCATAAGAACAGAGAAAGGAAGGTGTGACATTCTTCTGTCATTTATGATTTGGGCTTATAGATCTTCTTCTTTTGCCTTTGATGATGTGTTTACAAGATTCCAAGTTACTTATAATTCTTCTTTTGCCTTTCTCTGTGGCCTCTTCGAACTTGGAGCTGGGCTTGGTGACATGCTGAACCGGGGACATTGTTGATTTTCCTGGTTTGCTTTTTACCTTTTTCGTCCTGGCAATGTGAGTCTTGTATAGAAAGGGGATGGAGAAGGAAGCAGCGGGCCTGTTAAACTATCAAAGGTACTAAAGCAATTCTACCCATAAGATCTTTAAATTTTACACGAAGTCCCTGTCCTTTCGCCATGAGTTTTAACGCTATTCCTCTCCTTATAATTCAGTTTTTGAGCCGAGACAAGGACGATGGTGAGCGAAGAAGTGCTGTTTCAGGGAAAAAGGTCAGTCGAGGCTCTTTGGGGTTTGTAATATTACATCTTTCAGAGAAAGATCTTGTTCATTGCTCATGTTCTTCTTATGTTGTTTGATTCAGATTCTGCTGAAGGTTGACAAATCCAAAGAGGACAAAGCTGCAGAGAGCAAGAGAAATGAATTGCTCAAGTTCTTGAATGCAAGTTTCGACTAGCTTTTTTTTTTTTTTTCTTTTCTTTTCTTTGCATGACGGATTCATAACAACACCAAAACAGTAAGACTCTCTTTAATCAATTTCTAGTTTGCAGTCTGTCTGTTGATTCGGTTCTTCGTTTTATTTATCCAGAAGACAAATATGGCATGAATTTTAGTGGATAATATAGCATGTTGAACTTCAGTTTCTTGTTTGGTCTTAAAACTATTGTGCACATTGCTCTTCGTGAAACCATGACTATTGTGCACATTGCTCTTCGTGAAACCTATCATGGTAGTTGTAAGATTAAGAAGCACGCCTAAGCGCAAGCAAATGGGTAGATGATCCGTAGGCGTTAGGCCAAGTGGACTCAAAACGGTGCATCCCTTTGTGCACCTTCTCTGATGCACCTAAACTGTCTTAGTCTCTTCGAAACCTGACGTCTTCTTTTATTCGAAACCCATTCACTTTGAATCTAGAAAATCCTATTTTCCTCTTTTCTTCACTAACGACTCCTCTCATATCTTCACATATCTCCTTTTCCCTCTTTTCCTCAAACGATTCCTCTCTCTGCTCTCTTATTGTTCTTCTCCTCTAATGTCATGTTTTTCGACTCACAGATAAGAACAAAAACAAAGGTTTGGTCCATCAATAAGCTTGAACTTTTTGCTCTTTGTTTTACATTACCAACTGGTTTTTTCTATGAAATTAATACACAAAATTTGTTTATTTTGATCAATCAAACGAAATCGAACCAATCATTATTCGGATAATTAGCATTTTTAAATTGAGTTTAATATTTTAATTTAATGGTTTTATAAATAAATAATTGTAAAAGTAATAATTCATACCAGAAATACATATCAATTATTAATACAAACTCTTCTCTCGTTTAGGGATATAGCTTTGTGTTAGTTGGACACAGAAGAATGGGTCTTTGGCAGACTTCAAATGGTCGGAATCAACGTATTACAACATTTTAACTGGCTGATGCCGTATATTAGTTATAGAACAAGTGGGTTGTATATGTACCTTTAGAAAACTAGTGGCCGATTTTGAAATGGTTAACAAAGTTTAGGAGTTGTCTTTGCATTTATTATAATATTAATTTCGGATTGTTGCATTTTTGTCTCGGTTCTCTCCCATTTGATCTACTTTCCTCCTCTGAAAATTTAAGACAAACAGAGATTGTCGTGTGGGTTTGACCGATCAAATTAGGATCGAGGAGGAGGATGATGACGAGTATGGAAGGGATGGTGGAGAAAGGAGTATTGGATGATATCATAAGGAGATTGTTAGAAGGTAAAGGAGGCAAACAGGTCCAGCTTTCAGAGAGCGAGATTCGTCAACTCTGCTTTAACGCTCGTCAAATCTTCCTCTCTCAGCCCAATCTCGTCGAGCTCCATGCCCCTATTCGCATCTGCGGTAATCAATTTCGAATTTTGAGCATCTGGGTGTATTTCTAATTGTATTTCTTCTTAAAACCAATTTGGGTGGAATCGGAATCTCAGGTGATATCCATGGGCAGTATCAAGATCTTTTGAGGTTATTCGAATACGGAGGCTATCCTCCTTCAGCCAACTATCTCTTCCTCGGGGATTACGTTGACAGAGGCAAGCAAAGTCTAGAGACCATATGTTTGCTTCTTGCTTACAAGATTCGCTACCCATCCAAGATATATCTCTTGAGAGGCAACCACGAGGACGCTAAGATCAACAGGATTTATGGATTCTACGACGAGTGCAAGCGTAGATTCAATGTACGCCTTTGGAAGATTTTTACTGATTGTTTCAACTCTTTACCCGTCGCTGCACTCATTGACGACAAGATCCTTTGTATGCACGGTGGCTTGTCACCTGAGTTGGACAATTTGGGTCAGATTCGAGACATACCAAGGCCTACTGAGATTCCTGATAATGGTCTTCTTTGTGATCTGCTTTGGTCTGATCCTGATCACAAGATTGATGGTTGGGCTGATAGTGATCGAGGTATCTCTTGCACTTTTGGAGCTGATAAAGTCGCCGAGTTCTTGGATAAGAATGATCTTGACCTCATTTGCCGAGGCCATCAGGTATACACCAAACATATTCTCTATTGCAAATTCTTCTTACTTGAGATTGGCTGTGATGATTTTGTGTTGCAGGTAGTGGAAGATGGGTACGAGTTTTTTGCAAAACGGAGATTAGTCACCATATTCTCAGCTCCTAACTACGGTGGGGAGTTTGACAATGCTGGTGCATTGTTGAGTGTAGACGAGTCTCTTGTTTGCTCCTTTGAGATTATGAAACCCGCCCCAGCTTCAAGCAGCGGTCATCCACTTAAGAAGGTTTGTTTCTACAACCAGAATATGGATCGAATCCCATCTTGTAACACTATTTTTCAGCTATAGAGCAAACCGAAACCTTAAACCTTCTGACTAGGATGTAAACCTTATAGAACCGTTTGCAACATAAACTTAGGTTTCAATTTGAGATCTTAGCATCAGCTTCAAGTCCACCATCTCTAGCATCAGTAGGAGCAGTAGTTTGGCCATAGAAAAGTTAGTATTTTCTTCTGAATGTTCACCCACACCTAACACCTACTTTCGCTATGTTGCTCTTTATCAGGTACCGAAAATGGGGAAGTCTTGAAACTCTGGTCTTCTCCCTCTAGATAACCGTTTCACAGCTCCAGCTAGTCTCGAGATTAAGACTTTCGTCGTTACTTTGCCTGTGTCTTCAGTTATGGGTTGAATGAAGTTAAGAACCCAAAGGGTACTTAGTCATCAAACAACTTCTGTAAAAAAAGTGAGAAAACATAAAACACTTTTTTCCGTGTATAGATGCAGAATGGATCTTGTTTTGTGCTTGTGGAGATCTCATTTCTCAAATAGTCTCGTTTCTTTCTGTTTTTTAGTTTTCTTTATAGTTCCTTTCTTTCTGTTTTATAGTTTTCTTTAGAGTGCCTCTTAGAATTTATATCTTGTTTTCATATTCTTCAAACCCTTTTTGCATTTTAACAAGGCACCACGTTTCTTCATCTTTAATCTTGCGCAAAGGTTCGACATTAATGATACANGAGTGCCTTTCTTTCTGTTTTTTAGTTTTCTTTAGAGTGCCTCTTAGAATTTATATCTTGTTTTCATATTCTTCAAACCCTTTTTGCATTTTACCAAGGCACCACGTTTCTTCATCTTTAATCTTGCGCAAAGGTTCGACATTAATGATACATTAAACTCTTACCAAGCCATCGACATTACTTTTATCAGCACAACAAGACCAACAGTAAAATATAGTTCTGTGGAATGTTGCAAAATTTCACTTGAGACGAGCCTTTACATAGTACAGTCTAGACTATGATAAGAGTTTTTGCAACTATTGCTATAAAATATCCTTCCATAAGCTTACTCAAACCTTGTTCATTGGTGAAATGAACTTGACAAGAAGTCATTTTTGAATTGTTCTCCTATTTATCGCTGCAGTGTATGGATCTCCATTTGCATTCCCTCCCAATCTTCTTTGGGTCCTCTGAATTGCAGCTAGCCGCTGCTTCTGATTACGGTTATTCCATTGCCCATAGCTCCTAAAGTTAATAACTTAATATGTAAAGGTTACAAGAGGGTATTTAGGGGGAAGAGAGAAAGAGAGAGGTGCGAAACCTGATCAAGAACATTCCTGCAACAAGAAACGACACTCCCAAAGATATCTTCTGAATCATTGTCATTACGCGAACCCATTGAAGAAGATCTTTAAAACATGATAGAGTTTCAGTCTTCAAAGGAGTCTTCTTCCGTGATACTCTCGACCATGATTCCACCACTGACTCTAGACTTGCTTTGCTTCCGTAACACGGTTCATCTCTGGAATCATCATTAGTTTGAACGGAAAATCCAGCTGCTTCGCAGAATGCTGTGCCATTAGACTCCCAATTTGAGGCCTTAATGCAGACGATATCATCGTTTATTCCACAAGGGCCGATCACCTAAGCACATATTGAAAAATCTAAAAAAAAGGTCTTGTGTTTATTACCACATTTTTCAAAACGGCAAACACAGAGAGCTTTCTTACCCCTTTAAGTGCATTACTTGCAAAGTATGCGTCTTTGCAAGCTTCAAAGACTCTGTCGCAAAAGGAGGCACAAATACGAGGAGGACCCGGTTGAATTCCAACATTAGGATTACAAATTGAACATTCCAATAACTCGAACAAATGAAGACAATCTTGACTAGCTTCTCCATAAGTAGCCAAGTTTCTGACAGCTACGAAAGCCGGGTTTGTCTGAAGAGAAGAGCAACAAGTCCTTTTACGGAACACTCTGCACAGAGTTAGATCCTTGGATCCTTTGCCGACAGATTTAGGTGGCTTTCCTTCTGATTCATATGGCGGAAACCGCCCTCCTTTAGAAATGCATACTCCTTTGGAATCTGGTTTCACTGCACCTGAAACCATTGTTCTACAACAATGTTAAACATTTCACACAAATTGAACAGATTCGATAGACAAGTTTAATCGCAAAGTTTCAGCTCTTTCCATGATAAAACAATCCCAAAATGAAGTTACAGAGCCAACATGGAGAACAAGCGCATAATAATACTCAATTTCTAATGAAGACGAGTCAAAAATGATCCAGACGACCAAAAAGATTGAAACTTTCAGTGACAAAATCGAATTTCTAGAATACCCATATCTGAAATTTAAGCAACAGATCAAACGGAAAACTATCAAAGAAGAAGAACCCTAATGCCTTAAACTAACCGGAAGAAAAGGAGATCAGGAGATGAAGGAACAGGATCGGACTCTGAATCTGAAATACTCTCTTCGTTAAACATTTTCCCATCTTTTCTCGAATGATTTCTAAGCTCGAAGCAGTATTCGTGACTAAAGTTCAACAAGTCTCGCCTGCAAGGAAGAAATATACGGGTCGACCCGAATGTACAGACCGTTAATTTTGGGTTCTTTCTAAAACACAATCTCACTCTTCAACTCTTCATTGATCTCTCTTTAGACTATTCTTTGCTTTAGTTTTTGTTTTTGTTTTTTTATTGTCGTCCTCACTTTGAAGGTTTCAACTCAACCCATTTCAACCACACTAATCAAAATCTGAAATCTTCAATACATAGTTAAGAATACTAGTGTACATATAAATTCTTTTTGTCACGTTACTTAGACTGGGCAAAATCTCGAACCGAAAAATCAAACCGAAACCGACATATCACTACACAAACAATCCAAACCAAATATGCTAAATTTCAAGAATGATAATAGGATGAACAACTCTTTTATAATGAATCCACATTCAAGAATTTTGAAGTATCATTTTCCCTCTGGTTTATTTCAGTAGTCAAAGCTTATAACATTCATTCTTGTTTTCGAACATCTGTTCTGCATATGAATTAGAATGATGTTTATGAGGGCAATCATACAGAATACAAAGAGTCAAGATATGAGATGTAAATTTCCTTTCTTTAAACGATGGCATTATTGTTAACAAGCATACTACAACCATGAAGAACAGGAGACATGGATAAAAATTGGCTTTTACTGTGGCACCAATCTAGTCTCAGTCCAACCCATTAACAAGAGTAAGCCGGGAGGTAAACGTTTCTCCAGACAGTGTTTCCAATTAACAAGAAGAAAGTGATTCGATTTTATGGATTATTGAATTACCCCTCAAAGCAACTTGACGCCAGCTTCCCTGACAGAATCGACTACAGCCTTGACTTTACCATGATACCTCTGCTCTTTCTTCATATGAATTGTGACAGCTGGAATGTCTTTCATCAAGAGTCTTTCCCCAAGAATTTTTCCAATTTTTGCAGCAGCAGCAACGTCACGCTTGACCTCCATTGTATCCCTCAATGCTTTCTCCTGTGAGCTCGCTGAACAAGCAACGGTGGCTGTTGGTGAGTGGATTACTTGGGCATGAACAAACTTATTTGTGAAGTGCATCTTCAGAACGTAAGGTTTGAGGTAGTCGAAGAGACGTGGTGGTCTCACTGGAGGTGGAATCACCATCTCTTTATCTCTTTAAACTTCTGCAAAGAAAAACAAAGCCTATACCATTAGAATCTATGACACATTTAAAGGACTTCAGAAGAACTATCCAAAACTCATTTCACTAAGCATTTAAGAAGACTCTGATTCAATACCGTGAACCTGAAAAATGCACATTAAGGCTAGCAAGGAACTATATTACAGCGAAGTGGAATGTAGCAAAATCACACAATTAGAGTCACTCCAACAGATATCACACTATATTAAGAAATGAGTATTCAATTTGAAGGTAAATCTAGTATTATATCAGACAAGGACTAGGCGTGAAGTCATACTCCTGGTTTTCATACAAATTTGACTATACGGTGAACCAAAACCAATCCTAGATTCACGCCCATCAGCAATAACCAAACGAATAAGATTTTGACTTCTTTCGGACATTTCATCAAACAGGTGGGAGGAAATATCAAGAACATTGACAAACACTGATGTTGACGAAATAATTCAAACCTGCAAAGTTCCCACTCCGTACTACTCAAAAAAATCAGTACAACATTGCCCAATTTAATAATCGTCCCACACTTACGGCCTCCCTACTTTGCTTTCTTGATGAAATCGAGACCAACCAAAGCACGTTTCAAAACGAAATGTACCAAAGATGAATCAATCAAAATGAGGTTGTAGGCTAAAACTAGAACGATGTATCTTCTCCAATCCCAAATACTCAGAAATCGAGTATGAAATTTCTCAATAGGCTAGTGCTATAAAACTGAGAAGGCTAGCAATGTTCCATAAATCGAAACCATACAAGAGAAAAGAAAGGAGGAAGAACTCGCCTGTGTAAGAAACTGGCCGGTTGTGACGGCGGCAGGTTATCGTCGGCGGAAGGAGGGTTCAGATGGGATGAGAAAGGTAGGGTTCTAGAGATTTCTTTTTCTAGTTACATTTTACAGGATTCTTTTTTTTTTTTT
>OVAF01003876.1:0-11186 GCA_900406245.1 Odontarrhena argentea
AAAAAATAGGAAAAATTAGAGATATGATGAAGTGATTGGTCAATGAATTGGTACAGAAGGATTGAAATAAAAAGTAGAGAGTAGAGCTAAGAATATGACGTTACATAAGATTATATTGTTACTTAGATTTGACCAATCACTATTAATTCTCTCTCACTCCCTCATGTTCTTCTCCCTTGAAACTAGCAATGACTAATCTACATAATATATTCATTATATATATGATAAATGTGTCGAAACAACTGTATGTGTAAGTTAATATATTTGTGATGTAACAAAACAGAATGTGTATGACTTTGATTGCGTAATAAAGGTGAAAGAAAGGTATAGCGTCTGCCAATTATATACGTCATAGAAGTTTATGTACATGTATTATGTTACATTGTGAATCTGGATATTCCTCTACAGCAGAATTTTCAGTATTCAAGTATATATGTACAATTTGATACTTTTATCATGTAAAAGACTGAATTTCTATGTTCACAAATTACATTTAAGGATTTCTAGTCAAGTATTTTTTAGTATTGCTAACTTGTTGACCATGTTATAGTTAGCATTTTATTTTAAATAATATTTTTAGCTTTTAGAATTCAGCAAGATGAAGTTAATATTCTAAGTTTATTTTTACTATGTTGATTATGTTATCAGTCATATTTAGAAATATATATTTTATGTAAAACGTTAAGATATATATATTTTATAAATAAAACTGAATACATTCAACGTGAATTCAATACATGATATAACTATAATTCATGGATTGTAACATGTGTCTTTGTTAATTTATATTGTGACAAGTATATGTATTTACAAAAATTATAAAAGAAAATATGATAAATTTATATTCTAAATAAAGATTATGTAAAAAATGAAAACATAGATGCATCTAAGCTTCGATTTTGGCTAGAATGAGAAACTCTGCCGACGAATAAATTGGTTAAGGTAAAGAAGAGTTGAAGAAAATGGTGGAACATCTCTTTCTAGAGAAAAAGAATGATAGAGTCTAAAGAAGAAGTGAAGTGCGAGTATGAAATCATTTGATTTTGAAATAAGAAAAGAGATAAAATATTGGTATAAAAATTCCTTAACTTTGTAAGTTTGATTNATATGTATTTACAAAAATTATAAAAGAAAATATGATAAATTTATATTCTAAATAAAGATTATGTAAAAAATGAAAACATAGATGCATCTGAGCTTCGATTTTGGCTAGAATGAGAAACTCTGCCGACGAATAAATTGGTTAAGGTAAAGAAGAGTTGAAGAAAATGGTGGAACATCTCTTTCGAGAGAAAAAGAATGATAGAGTCTAAAGAAGAAGTGAAGTGCGAGTATGAAATCATTTGATTTTAAAATAAGAAAAGAGATAAAATATTGGTATAAAAATTCCTTAACTTTGTAAGTTTGATTATTTTAGTACTTTCAGATAAAATATATATATATATATATATATATATATATATTTAATACTCAATTTGATCATGGTACAAAAAAAAAAGAGAATAAATTAATTTTGACTTTCTACTTAAATCTCAAATTACTCCTTACATGTTGACTAGACACATGTTATACATGAATCAGTGGTAGATTTAGAAGCTTATATAGTATTAAGCATATGAATGATTTCACACCAATTTATACCTAGATTATAGATATATAAATGGATTTTCCTTTATTACTAACTAGATTAGGACCCGCGTTAACACGCGGGTAAAAATGTATATTTAAATACTTGTGTCATCGTCCCTAAACTTTATTTGATCAATAGTGTTTTCAAAAAATTTAGTCTANATATTAAGCATATGAATGATTTCACACCAATTTATACCTAGATTATAGATATATAAATGGATTTTCCTTTATTACTAATTTAACTCTCGATTTCATTCAAAATTTGTAGAATTACTAAAATCTAAAATAATCGAAATAGCTAAGATTTACTGCAAGTTTTTATCACTTCAATCGAAATATATAAAAGGAAGTATTCCAAAAAGGAGTTTTTCTTTTTTATTTATAAAAAAGTTCCAAAAGTGATAGAAACCTCAATACTCAACCGAAACGATGTCGTACTGCTTGTTGTCCTTAGAAAATACAGAGCAGATACAGAAACAGAGGCTTTCATGTTTCCAAAAAACATACACATAACTGGAAAAGTTTAGCTCCATCTTCTCCTATCCTCCTCTTCATTAACCGGAGTATACCAATCNGTTCTATTTCGTAGGGTAATGAAAATTTAAAAATATGACTTATTTCTTTATTCGATTATGACATATTTTTTTTGTCTTTTTGGTTTTATTTCTTTATTTCTTTTGCTCGTAAATTCTACTAATCGTGACACGTGTCGATCCCACATTAAACGCGTTCAGCTTTATTTAATAAGATTTAACTCTCGATTTCATTCAAAATTTGTAGAATTACTAAAATCTAAAATAATCGAAATAGCTAAGATTTACTGCAAGTTTTTATCACTTCAATCGAAATATATAAAAGGAAGTATTCCAAAAAGGAGTTTTTCTTTTTTATTTATAAAAAAGTTCCAAAAGTGATAGAAACCTCAATACTCAACCGAAACGATGTCGTACTGCTTGTTGTCCTTAGAAAATACAGAGCAGATACAGAAACAGAGGCTTTCATGTTTCCAAAAAACATACACATAACTGGAAAAGTTTAGCTCCATCTTCTCCTATCCTCCTCTTCATTAACCGGAGTATACCAATCTGGTCGTCTCTTTGAATTGCTCAGCCTGTAATTTAGCAGTAATTCCTCATTACACAACGACCTCGTCGCCACCAAAACCAGTGTTTTCAGAACCGGAGCCTCTAAACCGCTCTTACCCCCTGTCTTAAACCAAAAGCTTCCAAATTTCTTCATCTTCACTTCTCCAGAATCCCCAAAGGATACATTTGGAATGTAAGGCCGCAACACTTTATCCGTCAAGGGGAAGTCATAGGGACATATCATTACATTTGGATCCATTTCTTTCGCCGGGTGGTTAGCCAAGTGACCTAAAGCCAATGGATTTCTCCTCTCAAGAACCTCTTTTGCTTTACCTGAACCTTCGAGCGGCTTGCTCAATGCTTTCCATAGCCTGTCTGAGCCGTTTTCAATGGTTTTGATGTTTTTTGTGACTGCAGATTTGTAAGAACCAGTCCATACTTCCCTAGATTCTCCCCCGAGACCCCAAGGCTGAGCGTTTATTACGGTTCCATCATACCTTGTGATCAGATACGAGTTCTGTGAATCAACCTTCGGATACCCGGGAATGTATCTATAGAATGCAGGAGAGTAAATAACTCCAGGGTAAAAGGCTAAGACGGTTCCAACATCTGCTTCGCCTTTGATGAAACAACCTTGACCAGCGTCTTTGTGAGGGATTCCAGACGGTTTGATCTCAAGGGTATATCCCATTTGATCCATTAATCTCTGTGAGACCTCAGCGAGTTTCAAAGGCTTTGTCTCCGGAACAGCTGTGCTGAAGAAGAATCAGTGAGAATTACAACAATGAAGATGAAAGAACCGTTGGGTATAAGTTCATAAACTGACTCGTATAAAGTAAAACACTTACGGGGCTTATCTGCAGTTGGACTAGCGTCACTCCTACCAATGGCAAAACTAAGACCGCTTTGACGGCTAGGAGGACTTGTGGATTGTGATTCCGACTCAGTCTTGCTAACATCAGGAAGAAGGATACCATCCATTAAAGAGCAGAAGTTTTCAACTTGGTTGTGAATGTTGTCTTGAACTTGCTTCTGCTGCTCCGCTAAAGAGGCTTTACCAGCCATCTCGATAATCTCTTCTGCATCCGTCTCCTCTGCTTCTCGTCCCAACCGATTATAACTAAACACAATAGGTTTTCACATGAGCGCGAAAAATGGATGCATCTACAAGAATTGATAGCTTACAAGGAGCTAAATAACTAAAGTAAAGACCACTGAGAGCGTGATGAAAACAAGCAAGTTGCACACTGATACAGCAAGCAAGTTCACAAACTCACATCATACTTTGCTCCTCTGAGAGAAACATAACTAACCTTGTATACATGAATAGTTTGTTAATGTCTGCTTCAAATTGCAACTGCCTTGGGTTCTTAGCAAATGTGGTACTCTTGGCAAGAACCCCAACAGCCTGTAAAACACAAAGTAATGAAACGAATTATTTGAGAGAACAATAACAACAAGGAAGAAAAATCCAAATCTCAAAGAAACTGCCTTAAACTCTTACTAAAACCCTGCAGATCCCTAACTTCTGAAATGATCTCATGAATCCTCAGGAAGAGTAAATCGATCAAATGAGTAACTCCATAAAACATTCAACAACAATAAAAAACAAAACTTTACGATTCTTCCTCAATCTAATATCATATGTTCTAATCTAATTCTTCCAATGCCACAAAATTCAAACGAACTGGTTCAACTAATACAAAATCAAACTTTCTTCGCACCCAGCACTGGAAATCGTAGCAGGGAGGAAAAATTTGTTCAGAGAATTCTCGAGAGTCAAACACAGAGAAGCAAGAGATTCACTAACCTTCTGAAATTTGTTGAAAAGAGACGCCATTTGATCCAGAAACGATACTCCGCTCTCTTCGTTATTACAACTAAAGCTGCAAAATGCTGAAGAACATCAGGAATCTCAGAAACCTCCATTGATGAAGAGGTAGGCTTACTCGGTAGATCACACCTCTAAGGTTGCTTCACCATGTCCGGGCCCATTTTTGTTAATGGGCCTACATCTGTGCTTTTAGGGTTCAATACTTTCTGTCCAACATGTTTTTTTTATTGAACGTTTAAAACTGAATCCAGATGAATATATGTAAACTCCACTAAAATGAATTGAGTTATCTCCACCCCCACAATAAACATTTTTTATAATTTTATAAATAGTGTTTTGTTTTTATGGATCTTTTTGTAATAGACTAAAACATGTATTTATAAGCAGATGGATAACCAAATCTTTTTTTTTTTTTTTTTTTGTTAAAGTGGATAACCAAATCCTTAACTTGGATTTCAATATGACTCAATTTTGATACAAATATACAATGATGGCACGAAGACAAAACCTGCAGTGACCATTGCTAAGAGTGTCATCTCTGATCATTGATCCACGGTCCACCTCCTGCTTGATAACTTTTGCTATGTTTCTTGTCTATTGTTTCTCTATGTGTGTGGAGCTTTTTGATTTATTTGGTACACTGTTTTTAGATTTTTTGGGTTTTGCTGAACAAATCAATAAATTTCTTTTTGATAGGGAAAAAGAAAAAAAAAACACAACCGCTAGGCTATAAATATAATTGGAAATCTAAGAGTAATTTCCATTGATCAATATTAACAAAAAATTTTAAAAAACAGTTGGAAGGATAAGGGTCATTTTATTTACCCAAACAATTAACTATGCATAAAATTTCTATGCTTCTGGACGTTTTTTTATTATTTTGTGATTAGAATAGATCATTCTATTCTTGCTACCTAATTGCACCTCAATTTTAACCATCTATCTACCTTAAACCATATATCAAAAAAGAAAAAAAAGTAATTATGTTTTCTGTTCTTTGTACAAATATTTTAGAGTTTTTTATTACATTCTTTTTTATTTAGTAATACTCGTGTNTTATCAAAAAAGAAAAATAATAATTATGTTTTCTGTTCTTGTACAAATATTTTAGAGTTTTTTATTACATTCTTTTTTATTTAGTAATACTCGTGTTTTTAACCAAATTTTTTTTCGAAAGAAACGAAGGGAATACCTCATCATCAGGTGGCCCAATGGGAAATCATCATTTTGTATTAGACCATGTCCCCATTTAATTTGGTTTTATTGGGAATATAAATATTCATTAATCTTCTCATAAAAAAAAAAAAAGAAGATGAAAGAAAGCAAACGTGGAAGGAATCAAATACTCTCGTATGAACTTAGGTAACCCATCGCCACCCACCTCTCATCTCCTTTCCCAAATTAGTTCACAATTTTGGTCAAAAACACAATCTAAAACCCTCTTTTCCTATTTAAACCCTCCAAAAGATTCCACCTTTCAAACTCTCAAAAACAGAGCCTAGCCCCCAAGAAATTAACCCTAGTGTAAGAAAAGTAACACACACGAGAATCAAGAGCCACGCACACAACTTTTTTGTTTTTCTGCTCACCAAATCAAACCCAATTTTCTCCTGAGAGAGCCAAAGTTTTTATTTGTCACCACCAACAAGAAACTCATGCAAACATTCTTCAACCACTAGCTAACTAACGACCACCATTGTTATTAATCTCTCTTCATTCCTCTTCTCATTCTTCACATTTCTCTTATCTCTCTTTGTCACAATGAGTTTCAATTCTTCTTACAATTTGGCTTTCAATGATGTTTTCTTCTCTTCTTCTTCTTCTTCCGGTGACCCTTTGGTTTCGCGGAGGCTGTTTCTTTTGAGAGATGTTCAAGTTCTTGAACTCTTTATTGCNCACTTTCAATGATGTTTTCTTCTCTTCTTCGTCCGGTGACGCTCTGGTTTCGCGGAGGCTGTTTCTTTTGAGAGATGTTCAAGTTCTTGAACTCTTTATTGCTCTTTTCGCTTTTGTTACAATACATGCCTTGCGTCAGAAGAAACGTCAGGGTCTTCCTGTGTGGCCGTTTCTTGGGATGCTTCCTTCTCTAGCTTTTGGCCTCCGAGGAAACATATACGAGTGGCTATCTGATGTTCTCTGTCTTCAGAACGGGACTTTCCGTTTCAGAGGTCCTTGGTTTAGCAGCCTCAACAGTACTATTACTTGTGACCCAAGAAACGTTGAGCATCTTCTCAAGAACCGTTTCTCTGTCTTTCCTAAAGGTCCTTACTTCCGAGACAACCTACGAGATCTCTTAGGAAACGGTATATTCAACGCGGATGACGAAACTTGGCAGAGGCAGAGGAAAACGGCGAGCATCGAGTTTCATTCAGCCAAGTTCAGACAATTAACCACTCAATCCTTGTATGAGCTCGTGCACAAAAGGCTCTTACCGGTTCTCGAGACTTCGGCTCAGAGCTCTTCTCCTATCGATCTACAAGACGTATTGTTGAGGCTAACGTTTGATAATGTTTGTATGATTGCTTTTGGTGTCGATCCAGGCTGTCTCGGTCCTGATCAACCGGTAATACCCTTTGCGAAAGCCTTTGAGGATGCCACAGAAGCTGCGGTTGCGAGATTCATCATGCCTACTTGCGTGTGGAAGCTCCTAAAGTGTCTTAATTTAGGAACAGAGAAGATGCTGAAGGAATCAATAAAAGGTGTGGATGATTTTGCTGATGAAGTTATCAGGACGAGGAAGAAAGAACTTTCTATTGAGGGCAAAACCACAAAGAGATCAGATCTCTTAACGGTGTTTATGGGTCTAAGAGATGACAAGGGTGAGAGCTTTTCAGACAAGTTTCTTCGCGATATCTGTGTGAACTTCATTCTTGCTGGGAGAGATACTTCTTCTGTTGCTCTGAGCTGGTTCTTCTGGTTACTAGAGAAGAATCCAGAGGTGGAAGAGAACATCATGGTAGAGTTATGTAAGATTCTGAGGCAGAGAGATGACCATGAAAATGCAGAGAAGAGGGAATATGAGCCTGTGTTCGGACCAGAAGAGATCAAGAAGATGGATTATTTACAAGCTGCTTTGTCTGAAGCTCTCAGATTGTATCCTTCAGTTCCTGTGGATCATAAAGAGGTAATTTTTAACTCTATGTGCTCTGTTTTTGAACCTAATTTTCCTTAATTGTTTCCCAAGAAACCCAAACATATACAGTATAAACCCTTGATGATATTGGATATAATTAACCAATAAACCAACTGGATGACACAAAAAATACTTGGAGACCCATTTCTGTTCGGGTATTAATTTTCAAAATTATGTCAACGGTTTTAATTGTAGGTTACCTAATGAGTAAAGATAGAGTAAGTATGACCATTCTTGGGAAGACACCTAATTAAATATACGTACTGTAGGTACTTGTAAAATTTATTTATTCAAAGGTAAATAAATAACAACCTTTTTGACTTCTTGATGACACACAAACATGTTGTGTTTGTTGGTTTCCCATGAAAACTACCAACTCATTCATAATAAATATTCTACTCCAATGATGTTAACCCAATCACTTTTCGCATGATCAAGTAAATGAAGAGTTGCATGCTGACATATATTATTGTTATCATTATTATTCAGGTCCAAGAAGACGATGTATTTCCTGATGGGACTATACTTAAGAAAGGAGAAAAGGTTATTTATGCGATTTACGCAATGGGCCGAATGGAAGCTATTTGGGGAAAAGATTGTCGCGAGTTTAGGCCAGAGAGGTGGCTAAGAGAAGGACGGTTCATGAGTGAATCGGCTTATAAATTCACAGCCTTTAATGGCGGTCCACGACTTTGTCTAGGCAAAGATTTTGCCTATTATCAGATGAAATCGGTCGCGGCTGCAATAATTTACCGTTACAAGGTGAAGGTAGTGAATGGTCACAAGGTGGAGCCGAAGTTGGCCCTCACAATGTACATGAAACATGGTTTGATGGTGAATATGATCAATAGGAGTATCTCAGAGATAGATCAATACTATGCAAAAGATTGTTGATGAGGGCAAAATTTATTAGTGATTTAATGTTTGGGATTTGTTTCATTAGTTAAGATGGAGATCATCATCATAAGATTGTTTACTTATTTTTAGGTTATTTGAACTTTCAATTATGTTTTTTTTACTTTTGAATTTGGTTACTATTAGATGATGTGTATATAGTCTTTGGCTTTATGTGTTTGTGGAAATGCTGATTGGTTATTCGTAGACCAATTAAGGTTGTTGTTAGGAAACTAGTTGTTGGGCTTGTAATAACATAATAAATTTATCTCTTGGAACTTATTTTGCTTTCTATGCGTAAATAATATAGTATTTAGTAAGTATACTGATATCATCAATTTTGGTAATTTATTACTGAAAAAAATCAAAAAGATTAAGAAAAAATCCTAAACCTTAATGGCTTTTATTCTAAAATAAAAATGATTGAGAAAATTTGCAAAAAGTAGAAGTATGTAAACGATAGATAAGGTTTACACCAAATGCATGTACATATGCATTTCCTCATTATCTTTTCAGATGGTTTGGAACAATCTCGTTTAGCCGTTTCACCTACAATATTTGGGGATGGATTGTTGTCATGATTGAAGTTTTAGGTTTCTACTATGAGATTTTTTAAAAACAAGAGTTAGTAGCTCAATTTGTAAAAAAAATTCATACAAAGTTTAGAGATTACTAGTCCGATTTCTCTTTAAACATAACCATATAAAGTATTATTGTTTTGTTCATGACCAAAAAAATAAAAATAATAGTTAAGTTGTGTAACTTGTGTTGTTAAATTAAATGTTTGACAAATTGGTGAGAAATGCCGTAGATTTATATTGTTATTGATTTGGAATCAGTTGCAATATACTAAAAGAGAACTCATATAGACAACAAAAAGGGAAGCACAGAGCAAAAACTCGAAAAACCTATTACACAATTTGCGAGAGCAAGACGACATTTCTCCTGATTTTGATTTTTATAGAAATTATACAATCGCCAAAGATTCAACATCGCCAGAAACAAGCTAATCTGATAAATTCGTATAAACAAGCCACCGCCGGATAGTTTTAGCTTAACCAATTAATAAAAGTATNAAAAAAAAAAAAAAAAAGATCACAAGAAAAATGGTTAAAAGAAAAAGTCAGTTTAGCCGTTGCATAATCCACCGACAACAAACATATGTAACATGCATGCCAAAAGAAACAAATATGTCGAAAGCAAGATTCATGCTCGAAGTTCAAATAAGTCTTTAAGTAGCTAGTGTTTCATCCACTTTAATATACTTGCTAATCGACTAACATTATTTACCAGTTAGCCAAACATACCGTTTAAGCTGTTGTGTCTCGTTTAGGACCAAACAACATGTGAAAAGAATTGTGATTAGTCCATACAATGAAATATGTTAGAAATACAATTATATAATCAACTAGGTCATATAATTAACTGGAAGTGATTTTTTTTTTTTTTTTGTTATTTAAACACAAACATCTATTATCTTTTAAATTTTTGTGTGCAATGTTATATAGATTTATCATAGACTGTAAGTATCGACAAAAAATAATAACCATATATATAATGTATATTTAATTTAAATAAAATTGTGATATAATTAAAGTACTTTACAAAATTAAATAAGTGGATGGAATTTATAAATTTAGAAAGTTAAAGATAATTTTAAGTAGACAAAATATAAAATGAGTAGAACATACTTGAAAAATATTTTTTTTTAAATGACAAAATAAAGGTAACTATTGGACTAAACCTCTCATTGTTTTGACCAAAGTGATGGTGGCCTAGTGGTAGCACATGATGGTTGGTTTATTTGTGCCTCTGGTTCGAGACTATGGACCGAATGGCCCAGAACTCTNTCAATTTAAAAAAAAAAAAAAAAAAAAAAAACTCCTCGTTTTAGTGTAAACCATTTTGAAGAGAAAACCATTGGAAATGGTCTGGGATGGGGAGTTGGTATTTGAGGTGATGAGAGCTAGCTTGCAATTAAAAGGATTTGATAAAGGTTATTATATATATATAATTGATGCTTGCTCTTATAATTAAGTATCTCAACTGCAATATGATATATACAAATCAATAAGATATCTCTACAATATTACGAGAGATATCGTTAGAATCTTTCTCGATGTCTCCTCAAATACTAAATCCCAGATCTAGAAAGAAAAATTCATCAATGTTCACTCCACCAAATGATTGATGTCTACATGAGGACAATGATTTTATCAAGCAACCAAGATATTGACAAAGCAAGACTCATGTTAGAAGTTTGAACAAGTCTATTTAGTGTTTCATTCATTTTACTTTCTCTGCGACTATCTCACACACTGTTTTCCAGTGGTTAGCCGAACGTACCGGTTAAGGTGTAATGTCAAGGTTAGAGCCCAAAACCCATGTGAGAAAAGTATAATGATAAGTTTTCTTAACATAGGGGACACCCATACTCAGCTTTTAACCTTAAACTTTGAACCCAACTATCTTAAAAGCATGAAAAATGTCCGAACGAAATTTATAAAGTGCCAATATTCTCATCATCACTCAATAAATAAAAGAAAAAAATGCTTTATCTTCCTATCTCCCTTTTGCTTTTCTCAATAATTTTCACATTATTATTCAC
>OVAF01003878.1:0-11182 GCA_900406245.1 Odontarrhena argentea
AAAGAATTCCTTGCGATTACGAGAAGCTCTACATCATGCCAAGTTGTTGTTCTCTAATGATCCTCATAGTCATCACCAATGATAAATACAAAAAGGTTGTCTTTGAAGTTGCTGCTTTAGTTAATTAGACTGAAGTCGTACCTTTAACTATAGCTGCTAGATCTTACTATGAGTAAAGAAAACATGCATGTATAAAATAAGGCCTTGGACTTCTTATTCATAGAAGAAGCAGCTTAATGCATGATAGCTCCAGTGACTTTCTTCACTTGGATGATTCCATTAGTGTTCTTGAGTGAACAACACTAATGGGTTGTTAGCAAGATTCCTCAACAGATTCGAATTAATCTCGAGTTGCCGGCATAAATTAAAACAGATTTATTTATAGCAAGAGTAATTAGAAGATTTTATTTAGGACACAAGACAATCCTCGGAACACCAAGACTTCTTCCTCAGCAGCCCACCTCCAGCATTGTGAGAGTTGTCCTCTCCCATCATATCTACCACATAGAAAACCTTTCCCGCAGAAACCTATGCTCCTCATCAATTGTTACATTATTTCTAACACAACTCAGAGCAGCTCCAGCCGTGGTTTCTCCACATATTCTTAAATATAAAAAATAATAAAAAGGGACAAAAGTAAGAGAGAATATGAAACTATAAGACCATGTCCAAAGGAGACATTTTAACAAAGGTCTTAACTAAGATTTTGGGGTCTAACTAAGACTTTTTTGACATTTTCTCTCATGAATTTAAGACCCTCATTACCATTTTTGTTTTTTCTTTATTGATACGACCCACCTTCCATTGGACATGGTCTAAGAAACGGTCCATGTTTAAGAAACTTTGGAAACCGTTCTTAAGTTTGAGAGACATGTGTGTCTTCATGATTGGTCTAATTTTCTTTAACAATTGATTTTTAGTTTAATCTCTAGATCACTTAAAAAATATTAGTAAAAATCTGTAAGAAAACTATAATTCGTGGTCGACTAATATTTTGCTAGGTTGATATTTTTACTCAGTCGACTTATTTAAACTATTGACTTATTTATTTATATTCTCGACTTACTTGGTTTTTTGTTTGATTAATTTTATATCAATTGGCTTAAATTTTGGTTATTTTGTTTTGTTGATTATTTTCTCTATCAACTTATTTATGAACTATAACCTTTATAATCAGACTAAATTGGTTTTTTATTTCATTTTTCATTTTTCCTCGTATAAACTACTTCAATTTTAACATACTTTAACAATAATTTAAGTTTTTTTTATTAGAGGATGATGTAATAAGTAATGATATGACAAATATTGTTGTTGATGATGATGACCATTTAAGTGGTATTGGTAATAGTTTTGAGTATGATACTGTTGACGATGAGTTTAAAAAAAAAAAAAATATTTGTGTTGTGCTGCAAAAATTTGTCTAATTACTATATCTATTAAATAAATTTATATAACTACATTAATTTTTTTTAATTATTCTAGGACAGAATTGTCATTTAGAGAAAAAGTAGGTATTTTTCAAATTCTAAAAAGATTTAGTATAAATTTCAAATTTTATTAAGAAATTAGGATATAAGAACAAATTTTCCCACTGTAAAAACATAGTTGATGGTAGAATTTAGTTTTTATTTGTAATTTTTTCGGTCAAAACATTAAACCAATGTTTTTTCAGTTTTGTTATTATTCCACAAATTTTTATGATTGGTAGAATGAGAAAAAAGGTAAATTAAACTATGGGACTATTTTTTTTTTTTTTTAAGTGTGGATTTAAGGATATTTCCCTTAAACTATATATCCCTTAGAAATTCAGAGGGCAACCGAGAAAAAACCCTAAGGACAAACGAAAACACACGCAGGAAGTATCTTCTTCGTTTGCGTCTGGATTTGGCTTCAGTTTTTCAGAAACCCTAATCTATATTTGAAACGATGACGATGATCTCTGATCTTACGTTTGATTTGGAAGAGGAGATACTCTCTAGGGTTTCGATAAATTCTCTTGGAGCGGTGAGATCCACTTGCAAGCGATGGAGAGCTTTATGCAAAGATCCAAATTTTACAAAGAAGCATCGTGGTGCCCTGCTGCTTAACATGACTTACGATAACCGTGATAATACACTGAAATTTAGTCTTCTTAACATCAAAGACTTGCCATCTATCAAGGAGATTGCTAAAATACATTGTCCAGCCAAGGTATGGAAAGTCTATGTGTGCGATGGCTTATTCTTATGCGTCGATAGAAATTATGATCTGGTGTTATGGAACCCATATTTGGCTCAAACCAAATATATCAAAGCTTTTTATCTAGAATTGTTCACCTGTGTTTTAGGATACGACAACAACAACAACACCAAAGTCTTGAGAATTATCTATTATGATGGTGATGAGTCTATAGAGGTTGTAAAGCTCGAAATGTACGATCTCAAGTCTGAGTCATGGAGGGTTCTTGATATCACTCCTAACAGTTTAAGGGGTTTGGTGCGTGGCGCGTCTTTGAAGGGAAATAATTACTTTGTTACAAGGAAACATTGGGGAAGATTCAAAGAGGATTGTGTAGTCTGTTTCGATTTTACAACAGAGAGACTTAGATCGCCTTTGCCTCTGCCGTTTAACGCTGCTAATGAAGATGATGTGTATATATCTAGTGTTAGAGAAGAGCAGCTTGCTTTGTTATTTCAGAGATGTCGGATTACATATGAAATTGAGTTTTGGATTACAACCAACATTGAGCACAATGCGGTGTCATGGACCAAACTCTTTAAAGTTGATATGAAGCCTCTCTCAGGTTCTGGTTTTAAGCCTTATTTTGTAGTTCGCAATTTCTTCATTGACAAGGAAAAGAAAGTAGCTGTGGTTTGTGGTGCATCCCATGAGAGTTGGAATAGTTACAGCACATCTTACGTGGTTGGGGAGGATGGAAACTGCAAAGAATTGGATCCTAGAGATGTCTTCTATTATACTCCAAGTCATGTGTGCCTATCCACTTAAAAGGTTTGTTGTACATGCCATGAAAGGATGAATGTTTTAAACGTTTGATTTGAAATTTTATGATTTTCTTTTTAATTGTTATTTTACTTGATAATGGTGTTGTTTAAAACAAATTCTTTTAATATATATAATTTGATCTTTGAAATTTCTATTAAACGTATGCGTTTTCTAATTAATTCCATACAACATAGTTGTGTTACGGTAACATGTGTATATTCCCATGAGGTCGTAGATATATAGGCTTGCTTAGCAAAATACAAAACATGTTGTGATTCAAAATATATTGGTAGATACAAACATGTTCATAAGTTTTCAAAAGTCTGAACATATGTAAACAATGATCTCATATAGTATAATGAAAAACGACAAAAAGAAAAGAAGAAACTTGCTCGACCGAGACACGAGGACTTAAGATGGGATTACTACTAGTCTTGTTCAGTTAGTGGCATTCTGTTTTTCTGTCTGTGGAGGATTTGTAGCTTCAGATAATCAAACTGATCGATCGAAGTCGTACCTTTAACTAAAGCTGTTTAGAACTCATAATGATTAATGAAAACATGCACGTAAGAGAAGGCTTTGGAGTTCTTATTGATAGAAGAAGCTTAATGATAGCTCCAGTGACTTTCTCCACTTGGATGGTTCCCATTACTGTTCTTGAGTGAAGAACACCAATGAGTTGTTAACAAGATTCCTCAACAGATTCGAATTAATCTTGAGTTGGCAAAAACTAAAAACAAATTTAATTATAGCAAGAGTTAGACCCTTTGTTTTCTTGAAGAACACCAGGAGAATCCTCTGATCATATATATCCACTGTTCAGAGTCAATCTCAGGGACCAGATCAACATGTGTTTATGCTCTCTGTCTTTTCTCGTCAAAGAAGTTAAATGGATTAGTGCTTCTTTAATTACGTAAAATAAGCTAAGGTATTATTAATTATCTAAAATTATCTAAATTTTTTTTGTAAAAGTAAACAAAAAAAGAAAATTAATTTTTTGAAGCTGAAATCGAGTCCCGCTCCTTGCAATATGCAGGATTTTGGCTATTGGATCAGCCAGTTGTGGCCCAACCTGTGGTTTGATTCTGAACCGATTTAATTGTTGACAAAAAAAAAAAAAAAATCTCCTGTGACACAAAACCTAAATTATTTTGTCTATATATAAAGGTAGAAACCCTAATTTATAATATTAGAAACAATGGCCACGTTCTCTGATCTATCGTGGGATTTGGTAGAGGAGATACTCTCTAGGGTTCCGCTAACTTGTCTAGGAAGAGTGAAATCCACATGCAAAACATGGAAAGATTTGTGCAAAGATCAAAGGTTTACGAAGAGGCACTGTAGTAAAGTTGCCAAGGAGTTTCTCGTAGTTCTGACTTGGAGTGATTCTAAGAAGAGTTCAAGGAGACTTGGTCTCCATGACGTCAAAGATTTGCCATCTGTAAAAGTGATAGGTAAAATACTAAGTATGGTAAAGATATTTGATGTCTGTCAGTGCGATGGATTATTATTATGCGTCACAAATTTTAAATCGAGGCTTGTACTATGCAACCCCTATATGGCTCAAACAAGATGGATCGAAGTCAATGACCCTTACGATAGGGTATATTGCCAGTATGCTATGGGACATGACAACAACAACAACTACAAAGTCTTGAGGTGTTTCTATGATGACAGGTATTTAAAAAAGCAAATCTACGATTCCAAGTCTAATTCATGGAGGGTTCTTAATATTACTACCAACTTTTATCCTGGCCGCAATGGTGTATCTTTGAAAGGAAATACTTACTTTGTTGGTAGAAGTAGAACATTGGAAGAGATCAGTTTTGTGATCAGTTTTGATTTTACAACTGAAAGGTTTGGACCGCCTATGTATCTTCCGTGTCATTCTGGTATTCCAGATATAATGGTTTTATCTTGTGTTAAAGAAGAGCAGCTTGCAGTGTTACAGCACAAACTCAGGGATAGATGGGAGCTGGAGATATGGGTTACAACTAAGATTGAGCCCGATACAATGTCGTGGAGCAAATTCTTTAAAGTCGACTTTTACCATTTATTCAAAGTTTGCAGTTTCTTCATTGACGAGGAGAAGAAAATAGCAGTGGTTTCTGGTACTTGCTATGATGATAAGGGACCGCTCTACAAGACATCTTACGTGGTTGGAGAGAATGGAAGCTACGAAGAAAGAGGTTTTAAAGGAGAGGTGTTTTCTTATGTTCCTAGTTATGTGCTTATCCAGTAGATTGTTTAGTCATCGATCTCCTTTTCATTCATTTTTTGTTTTTCTTCCCTCAATGTCTTCTCGTGTACTTTTGAACAAGACTAGTCAATTCTTGGTTTGATTATGTTGCTTAGTTAGACTATTTAATTTGGTTTTGGCTTTTCTCCTTTTTTTTTTTCTTTTTTTTTTTTCTTAATGTGAAATCTACTAAACTAAAACAGAGTAAAAAAAAAACAGAGGCTTACTGAAGCTAAAACCATATGCCTCGACGGCTACATTAAATTCATCCCGAAAATTTTTAATAAAAATTCTTAAAACTCAGAGACAAATAAGTTATTCAACCAAGGTGGACATCCCCGCACCACATATTGAATGACCCCAACCTTCACAAACCCCACTCTCTCCCATCTTCAAAACTCCCTTGTTGGCTAAGACCACCCCAAGATGGGTGTTTTAAAATTTTAATTTACTAAATAATTGTATGGGTTCTTAAATAATTAAGACACACTCTCTCCAAACTGTTTCCAAATATATTATTTAGTAAATTAAAAGGTTAAGACACCCCCTCTTAATTAGTTGTGCAATGGAAGTGCTCTAGATCGGTTCTTCAGTTTCCACACTCCAATTAGCTTTTATTTTGTTGTTACAATTTTGTATATTTTATTATAAAGAGATTGTTCAGACGATTATAACAAGCTAAAATATTATTACTTTTTCCCTTTTAGTTACGTAATAATCAACTGGAAAACCAGGATCGGAACCTGGCTTTGATAAAAAAATAATAAGTTCTTTTTCAAAAAAAAAAAAAAAAAATTTAAATGGAATTTAAAACCATATTGGAAAAAAAAATAATTTTTTGAAGTTGAAGATATCTCCTGTGACACAGAAACTTATTAGTTTATATATAAAGTTCGAAACCCTGATTTGTATTGGAAACAATAACAATGACGAGGTTCTCTGATCTATCGTGGGATTTGGTAGAGGAGATACTCCTTAGGGTTCCGATAACTTGTCTAGGAAGAGTGAGATCCACATGCAAACCATGGAATGATTTATCCAAAGATCAAAGTTTTATAAAGAAGCACTGTGATAAAGCAGCCAAGGAGTTTCTAGTAGTTATGACTTGGGGTGATTCTCATATCAGGAGACTTGGTTTCCATAACATCAAAGACTTGCCATCTGTAAAAGAGATGGGTAAAATACTATGTATGGTAAATATATTGGATGTCTATCAGTGCGATGGATTATTATTATGCGTCACTAATTTTAGATCGAGGCTTGTAGTGTGCAACCGTATATGGCTCAAACAAGATGGATCGAAGTCAATGACCCTTACTACAGAGAATATTGCCAGTATGCTATGGGACATGACAACAATAACAACTACAAAGTCTTGAGGTATTTATATGATGTCAGGTATAAAAAAAACCAAATCTACGATTTCAAGTCTAATTCATGGAGGGTTCTTGATAATACTACCAACTTTTATCCTGTCCGCAAAGGTGTGTCTTTGAAGGGAAATACTTACTTTGTTGGCAAAGAAACATCAGGAGACAGTTTTGTGATCTGTTTTGATTTTACGACAGAGAGATTTGGACCGCGTATGTATCTTCCGTGGCGTTCGGGTTTTACAGATAATATGGTTCTATCTTGCGTTAGAGAAGAGCAGCTTGCGGTGTTGCATAAGAAGCACGGTAGACACGAGTTGGAGATATGGGTTACAACTAAGATTGAGCCCGATACAATGTCCACGTGGAGAAAATTCTTTAAAGTTGACTTTCACCATCCATTCCAAGTTTGCAGTTTCTTCATTGACGGGGAGAAGAATATAGCAGTGGTTTCTGGTACTTGCTATGATAATAAGGGACCGTGCTACAAGACATCTTACGTGGTTGGAGAGAACGGAAGCTACGAAGAAACGGGTTTCAAAGGAGCTGTGGTTTCTTGTATTCCTAGTTCTGTGCTTATCCAGTAGATTAGTATTCATCTCCTTATATTTTCATTCGCTTTTTTTTTTCTTCCCTCATTGTGTTCTCCTGTACACATCTCCTAAATCTCATTACAATTCATTAGATTTGTTAAATCCACAAATTCTCCATAATTTGAAGAATATTATATTCCTTAGGAATTAAAATTAGACTTCTTAATTAATGTCAAAACATTAATGATTTCTTGGTTAACAACTGCACGTACGAGTACTGGTTTGGAACGGATCAAAGCATATGAAATAAATTGAATTACTCCTACAGGCCAAGTCGGGTAATAGGCTTTCAGTGTCTGAAACAATTTTGGGCCAAGACAAAAGAAAAGGGAAAACCCACGCGGAAGTATTTTAGCCTAAAATTTTTAGGGTATCTTCTACGTTTGGATCTGGCTTCCGTTTCCTGTCTCTGTTCAGAAACCCTAATTTGTGTTTGAAACGATGACGAGTATCTCTGATCTTACGTTTGATTTGGTAGAGGAGATACTCTCTAGAGTTCCCATAACTTGTCTCAGAACGGTGTTATCTGCGTGCAAACGATGGTATGCTTTATCCAAAGATCAACGTTTTATGAAGAAGCATCGTGGTGCCCTGGTGAACACGACTTACCATACTCGTGATGGTACACTGAAACTTAGCCTTCTGGACATCAAAGACTTGCCATCTATCAAGGAGATTGCTAAAATACCTTGTCCGGTCAAGGTACGGAAATTTTATGTGTGCTATGATGGATTAATTTTATGCCTTGGTATAGATTATAAAATGCTGTTATGGAACCCGTATTTGGCTCAAACCAGATATATCAAAGAATTTCCCCTATCCTACACCTACTATTTAGGAAAGGACAACAACAACAACACCAAAGTCTTGAGAATTATCTATGATCCCTTTATTATAAAAGTTGAAAAGGTGGAAATCTACGATCTCAAGTCTGAGTCATGGAGGATTCTTGATATCACTCCTAACAGTTTGAGGGCTGACCAGGGTGGCGTGTCTTTGAAGGGAAATACTTACTTTGTTGTAAGGAAACATTGGAAAAGATTCGAAGAGGATTGTGTAGTGTGTTTCGATTTTACGACAGAGAGACTTGGATCGCCTTTGCCTCTGCCGTTTAACGCTGATGCTTCTGAAGATGATGTGTATATATCTAGTATTAGGGAAGAGCAGCTTGCTTTGTTATTTCAGAGATGTCAGGTTGCATATGAGATTGAGTTTTGGATTACAACTAACATTGAGCAATGCGGCGTCGTGGACCAAACTCTTTAAAGTTAACATGAATCCTCTCGCTGGTGCTGGCTTTCAGCCTAAGTTTCTAGTTCGCAACTTCTTTGTTGACAAGGAGAAGAAAGTAGCAGTGGTTTGTGGTACATGTTATGAAAGGGAGGATCGTTACAACACATCTTACGTTGTTGGAGAGGATGGATACTACAAAGAATTGGATCCTAGAGATGTGTTGTCTGCCGCTCAAGAAAAAAAAAGACATGTGTTCTCTTATATTCCAAATCCTGTGCCTATCCAATAATGTTTGATTCTTGCATCACTCCTCTTATTCTTCATTAATTATTGTTTGCACAATACTGTTCAATTCCTAATATTTAATCAAAGACTATACAAGTGTTTCTTGCACATGAAGTAAGAAACAAAGTCAACCGATAACCTAAAGATGACTCTCAATCTTAACTATGAGGGCCGAGCAGAGCACATTGCACAGTGATGCATAATGATTTGAAGTAAATATGATGTGTCCCACAAATCCTCCTGGATCTTGATCAGCTTGAGTACTCTGTCTAATTTATTTGAATTTGAATGAATTTCAGACAGCAACAGAAAAGAAAAAAATTAAAAGGACAACAATTGGGCTTACAGCAGTGTCGGAAACAAAATTGGGCCAAGTCAAAAATATAAAATAACCGTAACTGAAAAACACACGGAAACAACACACTGCACCATGATTCTTCAGAAACCCTAATTTGTATTTCAAACAAATGACGATTATTTCTGATCTTTCATTTGATTTGGTAGAGGAGATACTCTCTAGGGTTCCGCTAACTTGTCTAGGAAGAGTGAGATCTACATACAAACGATGGAACGCTTTATCCAAAGATCAAAGTTTTACAAAGAAGCACTGTGGTACCATAGTAAACATGTGTTGGGGTTATCGTGCTCTTCGTCGTCGGTATAAGTCAATGATATTTAGTCTCCATAACATGAAAGACTTGTCATCTATAAAGGAGATAGGTAAAATACTTCCCCCACTCAAGATTTTGGAAGTCTATCCGTGTGATGGCTTATTATTGTGCGTGGTAGAATCATCAGGGCTTGTGGTATGGAACCCGTATTTGGCGCAAACCAGATGGATCGATGTCGAACCCATAAAAGGTGATCGTGAATTATGCACGTATGCAATAGGATACGATAACAACAATAACCACAAAGTCTTGAGGTTTTTCTATAAGGAAGACGAGCCCTTGGTTGTAAAGCACGACATCTACGATTTTAAGTCTTATTCATGGAGGGTTCTTAATATCACTAAAAACAGTTATCTAGTACCGAGGAATTGCCATAGTGGCGTGTCTTTGAAGGGGAATACTTAGTTTGTTGAGGAAGATTTTGTAATCTGTTTTGATTTTACAACTGAGAGGATTGGACCTTGTTTCTGTCTTCCGTTTCAGTCTGCTTTTCGAGATAATGTGGTTCTATCTTGTGTTAGAGAAGAGCAGCTTGCGGTGTTACGTCAAAACCCCCATACGCCAGAGTTGGAGATATGGATTACAACTAAGATTGAGGACAATGCAGTGTCGTGGACCCAATTCCTTAAAGTTGATATGGAAACTCTCGCTGATTCTAGCTTTGAGTGTTTTGATGCTAAAAGTTTCTTCCTTGACAAGAAGAATAAAGTAGCAGTGCTTTGTGGTAGTACTATATTCTATGATAGTTACAACACATGTTACGTGGTTGGAGAGGATGGATACTACAAAGAAATAGATCTCGGAGATGTGTCCGGTGTGTTCTCTTATGATCCAAATCCCGTGCCGATCCAGATATAAGGTCCACAGAAAAGGAGGAGAATACTCGTCATATCTATTCAGTAATTACTGTTTTGAACAAGACTTGTCAGTTCTTTCTATTCAGTTAATTAACATGTTTTGCTGATCAGAAACAAAGCTTGAGTATTTATGAATATTCCTTTGAAGTATTTATAAGTTTGTTTTGTGTGGAGGATTTTAGATAATAGACCACCATCGAACGATATTCAATCTCCATGGAATCGATAACATCAAACACTTGCCATCTTTAAGGAAGACATGTAATATAATTTTTCCACTACAGATTTTTGAAATCTATCCGTGCGATGGATTATTATTATGTGTGGCTCTGAAGAAAATTAAAAGAGGCTATAGGATACGACAAAAACCACCACCACAAAGTCTTGAGGTTTTTCCATAAGCTTAGCGAAGTTGTAAAGCCTGAAATTTATGATTTCAAGTCTAATTCATGGAGGGCTCTTGAAATCTCTAGTCGAAATTATTTATCGAGGAGTTGCAAGGAAATATGTAATTGTAGGGTATACTTATTTTGTGGAGAATGACAAAGATTTTTATATACTTATTTTGTGACAAAATACATATTAATTGTAGGGTATGATGATTTAGTATAACATTGTTATAATGAAAATATATATCAAGTTGTTATAATGAAAATATATATCAAGTTAAAGATAAAGGTAACTAATGATATAACGGTGGAGATCACTTTGATTGACTACAAAAAATCATATTAATTGCCGTGCCTAGACTCGAAAGAGCTTGAGGCAAACTTGAAAATGGGATTTTTGTTAATAATTTTTTTTTTTTGCCAACAAGCTTAAAATATGGGATTTTTACAAAAAAGGGGTTTTTTTTTTGTTACTTGATTATAAATAGGTCTTTTTTTCTAGGTGATATAAAATGACCAAATTAGCCTTAATTAGTAGTTTTTTATTTTTCTTTTCAATTCTA
>OVAF01003879.1:721-11181 GCA_900406245.1 Odontarrhena argentea
CGACAACGTAGAAGAACTTGGGCCAGAATTATATATTGGGCCGAACTAATTACACTGAGTTTACTATAATGGAACTGTATAATCTCTACTTTGGTTGTTTCACCGGAGAGAGTGGAGACTGTTCGAATTCCACATTTGGGTGAGCGCCACTCTCACTCAAGTTCTAGCCTTCTAGGGTTTGAGTTCTCTTCGTCTTCTTCGTAGTTTTGGTCTTGAAGAGTCATCTATGGGGAAGAACAAGTACACTTGGGTGATTAAGAATTTCTCCGCTTCGCAATCGGGGATCATTTACTCTGATAAATTTGTCATCAGTGGCTGCAAATGGTAAGAAGACGACTTCCTTTTTCGTCACATTTAGATTAAGGGTTTATGTGACACTTGCAATTATTTTACTTTCAGGCGTCTTATGGCATATCGTAGAGGGGTGTGGTATAAAAACTTTATGTCTTTGTTTCTGGAGGTTCCTCATTCTAAATCTTTGCCGCGTGGATGGAGAAGACGCACCAAATTGTACATGAGTGTTGTAAATCAGTATTGCAGTAAAATCTCCGTACTCAAAGGTGATGATTCTTGTATACTTTATGATTATGTAACTTATGTTTAGTAAGGAGGGGAATTAAAGATTCAGACTTTATATTTTATTATATATGTTTGTTTATGTATTGTGGAGGACAAAATGTTTTGACTCGAATCTTATGTTTTGTGATGTTATAGAAAGTACCAACTGGTTTGATCAGAAGACTCCCGTCTCGGGTTTTAAAACCATGATTTCCCGTTCCCAACTTGTGTCCAAAACTGGTGGGTTTCTGGTTAATGGAGAAATCAAGATTGTTGTCAGGATCGATGTTTTAAAAGTTATTGGAGGAGTTGATGTATCAGAATCCTCTTCAGATGAGTCTGAGAATGAATCCGAGGAAGAATCTGAAGAGGAATCTAAAGAGGAATCTAAAGAGGAATCGGAGAATGAATCTGAGGATAAATCTGAAGTAGCAAGCCGCCCTCGGAAGAAGACTAAGCTAAATGATGATGATGAGGTCTCTGATGATTTTGACAACCAGAGTCAACAAGTGAAGGAATTCATGAGTGTACATGGCTTTCAAGTTTTCCCCTCTCAGGTAAGAAGTCAATAAAGATGCAGACTTTGTTCTAGACATTTCAACCTCAATAGATGATATCATCTTTGTATGTTAATGTATCAGTAGTGCACTTTCTATATACAATTTAAGTGAAGATATCACCAAGTTAGAAACTTTGTATTTCTTGATATGTATCATTCGTACTTTTTCATTGTAGGTGAATGTTGTGAGCCGTATCTTTAGTAAATACCCAGACATTGCATCAGATTTCCAAGCAAAGAGCCCACATATGAGGACAGCTTTCATGAATGTTCTCCTTAGCCTAGTCGAGACGTTGTGCCAGGCACCTCTGAAGCTCTCTGATAAAGACCTGCTTGAAGCAGATAATGCGTTTGCATACATGAAAGATGCGAGGTTTAAGGTGGATTGGCTGGAGAAGAAGCTGGAGATAGTAAAGGAAAAGAAGAGGGAAGAGGAGACAAGTGCGACTCGGATGAAAGAGCTAGAGAAGGAATTGAAGGACGTTAAGCAGAAGTACTCAAACATGGAAGCTTTGCTGGTGAAAGAGAAGGCAAAACTGGCTGCAGTCCGAGCTCATCCAACATCCATCAAAGATAAACCAAGCATGGACGGCGTTAAGGTACCATAACAAAATCTCTAGCTATGCACCTCCCTTTTTGTTGTGCTCTCGATGTGGTATCAAATAGAATCTTCTTCATGTTAATCAATTTTTGGGTTTGGTGTTATTGAATCTACGCAGAGATCAGTTGAAGGGAAGACGAAGCGCACACCGAATTTAATGGAAGAAAGATATGAAGATAAAGACGACGAGCATGGAGATACGCATTGTGGAAGCTGTGGAGGAAACTACACACCCAACGACGACGAGTTCTGGATATGTTGTGATGTATGTGAACGTTGGTACCATGGAAAGTGTGTGAAGATAACGCCGGCCAAAGCAGAGAGCATTGAGCAATACAAATGCTCTTCTTGCTGCAATAAGAAAGGTAGACCATGAGTGAGTTTATCCATAATCATCATCTACTTTTAAAGGCATAGAAGCTAAGCTGGAGAAAGAGAAGGCAAAAGTGTTGGCCGCCAGAGCTTTAACATTGGATGATTTTTTCTGATGTGTGTTCTCGTTTGTTCGTTTGAGTCGGTAGGTTTTGACTTTTGAGATTAGAGTCTGAAGCTAATGAGACCATTTCAGGATGTAACTTTTTGTGTGAAGGGGTCTCGGTAGGATCGGATAAGTGATGTGATATTTTGTGAAAGGTCTTGCTAGGATACCAGAATTGGTATGTAGCTTTTGTGAAGGGGCCTCGCTAGGATATCGGAAATGTAAAGTATGTTTTTTAAATGCGGTTTCAGTTTGTGGATGAAAATAACAACCTTTATTCCCTTTATAGCGTAATAAGCTACAAAACTGTATATTTCATCTAGGCACAATGTAGTTAACTTGTTTTTTCATGAATGCTTTTAGAAGCCATCTTTAAACTGCACTAGACTAGTAGAGCTCGTTACTCTACGCCTTTCTTACTCTCAATAGCTAGTTCAAACATTTCAAGTATCAGAACTGGTTATTGTTTAACTTTCTCCACTATTCGAGATGACTAGATTGATTGCGAATTCAGAAAGCAGGTCTTTCTAACGGTAACAAAGGATTCAAAGACACTGCATAGAAACTGGGCCGAAATGGTAACTTGGGCTTAGGCCCGGAAGCGGAGACAAACAACACGACAACCCTATATGGAGAAGCGAAGCGTCGTTGGAACTGGAAGTGTCCCGCTCTGGTTCAAGGGTTTCACTTGTCGTCATCAAAGTTCTGTTAGTCTGGTGTTGTGGTTTCACTTGGAATCTCCAATGGGTAATCAAGTAGTTGATAATAAGTTCAGTTGGGTCATTAAGAATTTCGCCTCCATGCAATCTAAAAAAATCTATTCTCCTGAATTCGTCATTGGTGACTGCAAATGGTAAGATGCTGATACAACATGTCTTCTTCTAATGAATATTATGTACGAGGACATAAGTAATTTTCAATGGATTTGCTTGCAGGCGTCTTAGGGTCTATCCCAAGGGAGATAGTAGAACAGATGATTCCCTGTCTTTGTATCTTCAAGTTGCCAATTCTAAATTTTTGCCTTCTGGATGGAGAAGACGCGTAAACTTTAACCTGACTGTTGTAAATCAACTTCCGGAGAAACTTTCCTTATCGAAAGGTACTTTTTTTATCGACGGGAATCCATATTTATGTTTATGGGTTGTCTGACAATGGTTGTTTGACGTAGATCAGTTCTATGTCTTGTGATTTTTACAGGAGCACAGCTTCGGTGGTTTGATGAGAAGGCTGCCACCCTAGGTATCGGAGCAATGCTTCCCCTTACGGAACTACATGCCAAAGATGGTGGATTTCTTGTGAACGATGAAGTCAAGATTGTTGCGGAAGTAGAGGTTCTTGAAGTAATTGGTGAATTAGATGTATTAGAAGAATATGAAGAGGAAGCCAAGCCGCTGAAAAAGGTAAAGCGAGAAGATGGTGTGGAATGCCAAGATCTGCACAGGGAAACTTCGCCGTTAAAGGAAACCATGGATGTCAATGGGTTTCAAGTTCTTCCTTCCCAGGTAACAAGTTAAAAAAGATGCAAACTGTGTTAAAATATCAACCTCAAGAGATTGTATCTTTTGCTTTTCTTCTACTTTATCTGTTAATTTTGAGACAAGAGTTGGTTTGTTCTGTTTTGAATTTATCCACAGAACACTTCTAAATAAGGAGAAAATATCTTACAAGTCTACTTTTTAGTTTATGGGTATGTAAGCATATTTACTTTTTAGTACTTTGTTTCTTATATCATATGCAGGTGGGATCTGTGAGACATTTATTTGATAAACACCCGGACTTCGCTTTAAAATTCCGTCCAAAGAACCAACCTCTTAGAACAGCATGCATCAATGTCGTCCTCAGCGTAATCGAGACTTTGCGCAAGTCATTGCAAGAGCTCTCCAATGATGATCTGGTGGAAGCTGACAGTGCACTAACATACCTGACATATGCGGGCTTTAAGGTGGATTGGTTGGAGAATAAGTTGGAGGAAGTAAAGACAAAGAAGAAGGAAGAGCAGAATTACGAGACTCGGGTGAAAGAATTAGAGAAAGAATTGAAGGAAGTTAAGCAGAAGTGGTTAGACATTGAAGCTCAGCTGGAGAAAGAGAAGGCAAAAGTGTTGGCCGCCCGAGCTCATGTAACGTTGGATGATTTTTTCTGACGAACTGGGTTCTACTTGGTGTGTTCTCGTTTGTTCGTTTGTTCTACTTAGGAAGCTAGTGAGACCCATGTCGGGGTGTAATTTTTTGCGGAGAGGTCTCGCTAGGATTTCGGCTTTGGGATGTAATTTTTTGTGACGGTCTGGCTAGGATATTGGATATGGGATGTAGTTTTTTGTGAAGGGATCTCGTTAGGATATCGTACATGTAAAACATGCTATTATCAGGCAAGCAAGCTAGAAAACTTAGCCGCTATTATGCAGTTTCAGTTCACTAATAAAAACGACAGTTTGATGCTTAATAAACTTTGAAACTTTACATTACAATCTAGACGCGGTGTACTTGACTTGTTTTCCTTTAAACCGCACTAGACTGATAGAGCCATTACTCTAAGCCTTTCTTACTCTCAATAGCTAGTTAAAAGCTAAGTAATGCTCTCTGTGCTGAAGTATCTACATTGACATTAGTTGTCTACTAATTAATTTTGTTTTCAACTTCTCGTTTGGTTCATGTCAACATAGCTAGTAAAACTGAAATATATATGCATTCGGTTTCCAAGTCAAAACATCTGAGACATTTGTTACTTTTGATGTAGAATCAGAATTTGTTGTTGTTGTCTTTCTCCACTATTCGAGATGACTAGATTGATTGAGAATTCAGGAAATTCAAAAACATATAAAGAGAGAAACTTTTAGGTCTTTCTAACGGTAACAAAGGACTGCAAGCTAACGCATACACTGGGCCGAAATGGTAACTTGGGCTTAGGCCCAGAGTAGGAAACAAGCAACACTCTAATTCTAGGGTTTCACTTGTCTCTAGTGTTCTGTTTAGTTTGGTGTTTTGGTTTCACTTGTAATCTTCAATGGGAAATCAAGTTATAATAAGTTCACTTGGATCATAAAGGATTTCTCATCTCTGGATTCTGAGTTTATCTATTCTGATCCATTCGTCTTTGGTGGCTGTAAATGGTAAGATGATCCTCTCTAATTTATTATGTACGTTCTAAGCTTATCTACGAGGGCATTTTCAAATTTATTTTTCTTGCAGGCGTCTTATGGCCTATCCCCGGGGTAGTGAACTTGATGATGTTTCATAGTCTTTGTATCTGGAAGTTGCTGATTCTAAAACTTTGCCTTTTGGATGGAAGAGACACACAAGGTGTAGCCTAACTGTTGTCAATCAGCTTTGCGATATAGGCTCTCTACAGCGAGGTTGTCTGCTCTCTGCTTTTTTTTTTTTTTTTTTTTTTTTATNGCAGAAAGTTTCATATATGATCCTGCTGCTATTTACTTATTGTGTAATGTTTGTGTTCTATGCGGCTGTGGTTTTACAGAATTTCAAAAGTGGTTTGATGAGAATTCTGTCAGGTGGGGGTTAACATCCATGCTTACCCGTAGCAAACTCTGCGCCGAAGATGATGGGTTTCTTGTGAACAAGGAAGTCAAGATTGTTGCGGAGGTCGAGGTTCTTGAAGTTATTGGCAGATTTTATGTAACAGAAGAACCTCAAGAGGAAACACAACCTCTGAAAAAGGTGAAGCGAGAGGACGGTGTGGAATCCCAAGAGCTGCTCAAGGAAATCATCGATATCAATGGTTTTCAAGTCCTTCCTTACCAGGTACCAAAAGTTGATAAAAATGCAAACTTTGTTGAAATTTCAACCTCGATAAGTCTAGATGTACCTTTTTGTTGATTCTGGGACAAGATGCTTGTTGTCTGTTTCAACAATGTGGAATACAGAGAAACGAAAACAGTATCTTGAAAGTCTCACTATAAGTTTGTATAGCCTAGAGTTTCTGAATATGTATATACATGTTATGGTTCTTAACTTTATTTATCATCATTTCACTTGTAGGTGGATTTTGTGAAACGTATTTTTGAAAAACACCCAGACGTTGCTGTAGGATTCCGTTCAAAGAACTCACATCTGAGGAAATCTTGCATGAATTCCTTGCTCTGCCTAATCGACACGTTGTGCCAGTCACCTCATGATCTCTACTATGAAGATCTGGTCGTAGCACACAATGTACTAACCTACCTGAGAGAAGCGGGCTTTAAGGTGGATTGGTTGGGGAAAAAGTTACACCATGTATATGAAAAGAAGAGGAACGAGCAGAAAAGTGAGAATCGGATGCGAGAGTTGGAGAAAGAATTGAAGAAGCTGAAGCAGAGGAGCTCAGAGGTGGAAGCTTTGGTGGAGAAAGAGAAGGCAAACGTGTTTGCTGCTAGAGCTTCTCTAACCTTTGATGATATTATTATGACTTAGGTGTACTCTCTAGTTTGTTCTTTTCCGGCTATAGCTAGTTGGATAATATCTAACTTAGATGTGTTCTTGTATGCTCTTTTCGGTCTAAGTCTCGGAATTAGACTCCTCTTCTGTAAAGTCAGTACCTTAGATGTGGTTAACGTTTTATTCTATGTTTCACGACCGACATAAGAAGCTTTTTTTAAGCTTCATATAAGCGCTATGTGGTTTGGTCATTGAGTTTGTGAACTGGTCCACTAATTTTGTTATAGTGATTACTGATTAGCTAAGATGTGCACTCTGTCTCCATGTAACTACTACATTAGAACATTAGTACTTGTGATGTTATATTACAGCGAGACATACAAACAAAGTAGTTTTAATAACATATCTATATACAATGTTAGGGAAGAAGCAATCCGATACTAAACAGGCACTCTCTTCCATTCATCAAAATCTCCTAGAATTCAAAATTTGTATAGTAAATAAGGGTTCCTTTCACAGTACGGTAACGATTAACTTGGCCCAAATAGTGAATTGGGCCGAATTCTAGAAGGGAAGACCAGAAACACAAATCTAGGACAAACAACTCCCACTCGGATTTTAGGGTTTCAGTTCTTCCTGTAGTTTGATTTTGGCGAAATCTTCAATGGCGAATCAATTAGTTGGTAACAAATACACTTGGGTCATCAATAATTTCTCTTCTTTTCCTGCAGAGGGTACCATTCGTTCTGACTTATTCGTGATCGGTGGCTACAAGTGGTAAGAAAATGAACTTGTTTTGTTGTCTTTGTTGTCTATTTTTTTTTTGGTATTGACAGGATATTTGATTCTATGTTTCTGGTAGGCGTCTTTTTGGTGGTTGCCGTAATCGTTATTTCAAACTGATTCTGCAAATTTCCCCTCATAAACCATTGCCACCTGGAAGGAGAAGATATGCACAATGTCTCCTGACTTTTGTTAATCAAAATTCCGAGAAAAGCAAGGGTAATTCCGAAATTCTGAGTTATTGCTCCTGTCTTTGTTGTTCTGCCAGATTAGTTTTAATGTTTTGTTTTGTACCAAGTTAACTTGTGAGCAATGTTGTTCAGTCTACAAGGAGCTTAATAATAGTTCATGTATTGTGTTATACGTTTGTAAATCAACTGTTTTGTTTGATGATGTTTTTGTTATTTTACAGAAGCACAAAAATCGTTTGAGCCGAAGCCTGGGGAGTGGATTTCTTCAGCCGAGCTTCCCTTTACCACACTTAAAGCCAAAGATGGCGGATACCTTGTGAACGACGAACTCAAGATTGTCGCAGAAATAGATGTAACAGAGGAAGATGAAGAGACAGCTCGGCCGACAAAGAAGATAAAGCTAGAAAATGATGGTGTAGCGTCCACTGATGTGACCACAAAAACATTATCAGTAAAGGAAACCTTCAATGTCAATGGGTTTCAAGTCCTTCCTTCCCAGGTAAAATTCTTTAGAAAGCGGCAAACTTTGTAGAAAATTTGACTTCAATTAGGTATCAGATGTTGCTTATTGTTGAATTTGGGACTAGATGCGGGTTATCTGTTTATATCATTAGAACAATTCTAAATACAGTATCCTAAAAGTCTCACTATAAGTTGTATAACCCTACAACTTTCAGATTCTGGATATATAACCTTTAGTGTCTGGTTATGATGCATATATGTGGGTTTACTCTATTTATCCTTTTTCCCATGTAGGTCGAACTTGTGAACCGTATCTTTAGAAAACACCCAGACATTGCTGTAGGATTCCCTTTCAAGAGCCAGCATATGAAGACATCATCCATGAATTTTCTGCTTAGTTTGATTGAGAGTCTGTGCAAGTCGTTTGAGGAGTTCAGCAACGAAGATCTGGTGGAAGCAGACACTGCACTGGCAATGGTGAAAAGTGCGGGATTTAAGGTGGATTGGTTGGAGAAGAAGCTCGAAGAAATAAAGGAAAAGAAAAAGGAAGAGAAAATCGGTGAGACTCGCATGAAAGAGTTAGAGGAGGAATTGGATGACTTCAAGAAAAATTGCTCAGACATAGAAGCTGTTCTGGAGAGAGAGAAGGAAAAACTAAAGACGGTTAAGCAGAAGTGCGTAGACATAGAAGCTCGGTTGGAGAAGGAGAAAGCAAAAGTGTTGGCCACTAGAGCTGCTTCGCCTCTAACGTTGGATGATGTTATCTGATCACTTAGGTTCCGCTAGGTATGTTCTTGTACTGCATGTTTGTTAATTTGTTGTCTAGGATAAAAAATTAGAGCGTCTTAACTTAATAGGAAGCTAGAGAGACGTCCCTCTTAATCCTGAAGTTCCCACATTTTGTAAAGCTCTAAGTTTTTGATCAAGGGAAACTCTAGGATTTTGTAATACTTATTTTTAGATTTATCAAGAGTCAAGAGACTCCAGACTACCTGTGAAAACGGTTAAAAGAAAGTATGGTAATGTCGGTAAAAAGGATCATCAGTCCAAACCAAACACATATAAAGAGACAATTTGAATCGACAATTCTAACGGTAATATTCAGAGACCAAAACAAACATTGGGCTGAAATGGTATGAATTGGGCTAAGGCCTAGAATGGAAGACAAGCCGACACAAGCATCGGTCTGGAAGTGTGACACTGACACCCCTGCTCTCTGGCTCTAGGGTCTCACTCGTCATCTTCATGTTCTGGTAGTTTTGTGTTTCGTTTTGAACAGTCTTCAATGGAGAATGAAGCAAATAAGTTCACATGGGTCATTTAGAGTTTCTCTTCTTTGCAATCTAAGCATGTATACTCTGATCAATTCTTAGCTGGTGGCTGCAAATGGTAAAAACTTGTCTTTTTACCGAATTCCGTAATTTAGGTATACGAGGAGACGAAATATTTGATTTCCAATGTGTTTTTTACTTGCAGGCTTCTTGTGGCCTATCCCAAAGGAAGTAAGAGTAACAACAATTTGTCTCTTGCTCTGAAAGTTGCTGATTTCAACATTCTGCCTTGTGGATGGAGAAGACACGCGAAGTTTCGCCTATAACTGTTGTGAATCAACATTCAGAGAAACTTTCCTTATTGAAAGGTGATTGCTTTATCTACGGATGTTTCATATTTATGTGTTGTGCAATGTTTGTTTTGACATTGATTCAGTTCAATGTCTCTGTGATTCTATAGAAACACAACAGTGGTTTAATCAGAAGAATGATGCTTGGGGTTTTGGAGCAATGCTTCCTCTTTCTAAACTATATGCTAAAGATGGTGGATTTCTTGTGAATGATGAAGTCAAGATCGTTGCAGAAGTAGAGGTTCTTGAAGTTATTGATAGATTAGATGTAGTAGATGAATCTGAAGAGGTAGCACAATCTCTGAAAAGGGTAAAGCGAGAGGTTAGTGTGGAATCCCAAGATTTGCTTAAAGAAAGCATGAATCTCAATGTAGACCTTCCTTTCGAGGTAACAAGTTAATAAAGATGCAAACTTTGTATAAATTAGCAATTTAAAATGTATTGATTTGTGTACTCATGGGATTTTAATTTCTTTATTTCATTCGTAGGTGGAATTTTCAGCCGTGTTCTTACGAAATACCCTGACATTGCGTTAGTGCTCCGAGCAAAGAACCAATATCTGAGGAAAGCATGCATTTTAGTCCTCCATAGCTTAATCGAGACACTGTGCAAGTCACTTGAGGAGCTCTCCGATGATGATCTGGTGGAAGCAGAGAATTCACTAACATGTCTAAAACTTTCGGGTTTAAAGGTGGATTGGTTAAAGGAGAAGCTAGAGGAAGTAAAGGAAAAGAAGAAAGCAGAGCAGATTGGAGAGAGTCGGATGCAAGAATTGGAGATAGAACTGAAAGATTTTAAGCAGAGGTGCTTAGATGTAGAGGAGGAACTAAAGGACCT
>OVAF01003880.1:0-11181 GCA_900406245.1 Odontarrhena argentea
TGGTTTTGGGATTAATTGATAATCTCGTAAAACCGATTTACGAGCACTCATCAATCGAACAAAATACAACCTTACTAGTTTAGGAAACTTTTTTGTAAAACAAAAAAAAAAAATTGAAAAATTATATAAGTACAGAAAACATCTCTTTGTGGGAAAATCTTGACCATTAGATTTACATATATGGTTTTTTTTTGTTAGGCTTCAAATTTTCAATTTATTTTTTTGTTATCCTGCAAAATACAACCTTACTATTTTAGTAAACTTTTTGTATAACCAAAAAAATTGGAAAATTAGATAAGTAACAAAAAGGGTAACATATCTTTGTGGGAAAATCTTAACCATCAAATCTATANATCTTTGTGGGAAAATCTTAACCATCAAATCTATAGTTTTTATTAGTTTTTAAATTTCCAATTATTTTTATTATCCAGCAAAATACAACCTTACTATTTTAGGAAACTTATTTGTAAAACGAAAAAAATTGGAAAATTAAATAAGTTCCAAAAACATCTCTTTGTGGGAACATCTTGATGATTAGATTTAGATCTATGGTGTTTTTTTTGTTGGGTTTGAACATCCAGTTTGTTTTATCGAGCAATATACAACCTTACTATTTTAGGAAACTTTTTGGTAAAACCTAAAAAATGGAAAATTATAGAAATAAGAAAAACATCCCTATTTGGGAACATCTTTACCATTAGCTCTATGTTTTTTTGTTAGTTTCTAAATTTTCAATTTTTATTTTCATCGAGTAAAATAGAATTTACAACCTTACTATTTTTGAAAAAAATTTTGTATAACAAAAAATATTGAAAAATTAGATAAGTAACAAAAACATGTCTATTTGGGAAAATCTTGACCATTAGATCTATACTTTTTTGTTAGTTTTTAAATTTCTAATTTTCTTGTTATCAAGCAAAATACAACCTTACTATTTTCGGAAATTTTATTGTGTACCAAAAAAAATTGGAAGATAAGTAACAAAAACATCTCTATTTGGGAAAATACTAATCATTAGATCTATATTTATTTTTTTTTTCAAATTCAAATTTTTATTTTCATCGAGCAAAATGCAACCTTACTATTTTCGGAAACTCTTTTGTAAAACAAAAAAAATTGGAAAATAAGGTAAGTAACAAAAACATCTATTTGTGAGAAAATCTTCACCATTAAATCTGTGGTTTGTTTGTTAGTTTTTCAATCTCCACTTTTTTTTTACTATCGAGCAAAATACAACCATACTATTTTAGGAAACTTTTTTGTAAAACAAAAAAAAATCGGAAAATTATATTAGTTCAAAAAACATCTCTTTGTGGGAAAATCTTGACGATTAGATTTAGATCTATGGTGTTTTTTTGTTGGGTCTTAAATTTCCATTTTTATTTTTTTTTATCGAGCAATATACAATCTTACTATTTCAGGTTCTTTTTTGGTAAAACCTAAAAATGGAAAATTATAGAAATAACAAAAACATCCCTATTTGGGAACATCTTGACAATTAGATCTATGTTTTTTTGTTAGTTTCTCAATTTTCAATTTTTATTTTCATCGAGCAAAATACAAGTTACAACCTTACTATTTTCGGAAATTTTTTTGTGTAACCAATAAAATTGGAAGATAAGTAACAAAAACATCTCTATTTGGGAAAATACTAATCATTAGATCTATATTTTTTTTTTTAGTTTTTGAATTTCAAATTTTTATTTTCATCGAGCAAAATGCAACCTTACTATTTTCGGAAACTCTTTTGTAAAACAAAAAAAATTGGAAAATAAGATAAGTAACAAAAACATCTATTTGTGAGAAAATCTTCACCATCAAATCTGTGGCTTGTTTGTTAGTTTTTCAATCTCCAATTTTTTTTTACTATCGAGCAAAATACAACCTTACTATTTTAGGAAACTTTTTTGTATAACCAAAAAAATCGGAAAATTATATTAGTTCCAAAAACATCTCTTTGTGGGAAAATCTTGACGATTAGATTTAGATCTATGGTTTTTTTTTGTTGGGTTTTAAATTTCAATTTTTTTTTTTTATCGAGCAATATATAACCTTACTATTTTAGGAAACTTTTTGGTAAAACCTAAAAAATGGAAAATTATAGAAATAACAATAACATCCCTATTTGGGAACATCTTGTTTATTAGATCTATATTTTTTTTGTTAATTTCTTAATTTTCAATTTTTATTTTCATGGAGCAAAATACAAGTTACAACCTTACTATTTTTGGAAACTTTTTTGTATAACAAAGAATATTGGAAAATTAGATAAGTAACAAAACAAGTATATTTGGGAAAATCTTGACCATTAGATCTATACTTTTTTGTTAGTTTTTAAATTTTTAATTTTCTTGTCATCAAGCAAAATACAACCTTACTATTTTCGGAAATTTTTTTGTGTACCTAAAAAAATTGGAAGATAAGTAACAAAAACATCTCTATTTGGGAAAATACTAATAAATTAGATCTATGTTTTTTTTTTTCAAATTCAAATTTTTATTTTCATCGAGCAAAATGCAACCTTACTATTTTCGGAAACTTTTTTGTAAAACAAAAAAAATTGGAAAATTAGATAAGTAACAAAACATCTCTTCGTGAGAAAATCTTCACCATTAAATATGTGGTTTTTTTGTTAGTTTTTTAATCTCCAATTTTTTTTTACTATCGAGCAAAATACAACCTTACTATTTTAGGAAACTTTTTTGTAAAACCAAAAAAATTGAAAAATTATATAAGTACAAAAAACATCTCTTTGTGGGAAAATATTTACCATTAGATTTACATCTATGGTGTTTTTTCTTTGGGCTTCAAATTTCCAATTTTTTTTGTTATCGAGCAAAATACAACCTTACTATTTTAGGAAACTTTTTGTATAACCAAAAAATTGGAAAATTAGATAAGTAACAAAAACATATCTTTGTAGGAAAATCTTAACCATCAAATCTATGGTTTTTATTAGTTTTTTAATTTCCAATCATTTTTATTATCCAGCAAAATACAGCCTACTATTTTAGGAAACTTTTTTGTAAAACGAAAAAAATTGGAAAATTATATAAGTTCCGAAAACATCTCTTTGTGGAATCTTGACGATTAGATTTAGATTTATGGTGTTTTTTTGTTGGTTTTTAAATTTCCAACTTTTTTTTTTTATCGAGCAATATACAACCTTACTATTTTAGGAAACTTTTTGGTAAATCCTAAAAAATGGAAAATTATAGAAATAACAAAAAAAATCCCTATTTGGGAGCATCTTGACCATTAGATCTATGTTTTTTTTGTTAGTTTCTTAATTTTCAATTTTTATTTTCATCGAGCAAAATACAAGTTACAACCTTACTATTTTTGGAAACTTTTTTATGTAACAAAAAAATTGGAAAATTAGATAATTAACGAAAACATCTCTGTGAGGGAAAATTTTGACCATTATATCTATGGGTTTTTGTTAGTTTTAGAATTTCTAATTTTATTTTCATCGAGTAAAATACAACCTTATTATTTTCAGAAAATGTTTTGTATAACAAAAAAAATTAGAAAATTAGATAAGTAACAAAACATTTTTATGTGGGAAAATCTTGACCATTAGATCTATTTTTTTGTTAGTTTTTGTATTTCATATTTTTTGTTATCGAGCAAAATACAACCTTATTATTTTCGAAAATTTTTTTGTATAACAAAATAAATTGGAAAATTAGATAAGTAACAAAAAATTTCTATGTGGGAAAATCATGACCATCAAATCTATAGTTTTTTTGTTAGTTTTTAAATTTCCAGGTTTTGTTGTTATCGAGCAAAATATAACCTTACTATTTTAGGAAACTTTTTGGTAAAACCAAAAAAATTGGAAAATTATGTAAGTAACAAATACATATTTATGTGGGAAAATCTTGACCATTAAATCTATGGTTTTTGTTAGTTTTTAAATTTCTAATTTTTTTGTTATCGAACGAAATACAACCTTACTATTTTTTGAAGCTTTCTTCTATAACAAAAAAATTGGAAAATTAGATACGTAACAAAAACATGTGTATTTGGGAAAATCTTGACCATTAGATTTATGGTTTTTAGATAAAGTGCGGCTATCGCTATCGTAGTTATCTAAAGAATAAGCATATCAGGCTCTAAACCCAACTTGTAAGATGGAAAAAAAAATAAAGAAATAAGAAGCGTTATGATTAAGAAGAAGAAGGTGTCTGGTCCCCGGCCTGAGGGGATGTACGGGTCTCGGCCTGGANTTTTAAAAAAAAAAAAAAAAAAAAAGATGAAGAAGAAGGTGATATTACGAAATAGAATTGGTTGATTGCTCATGATTGGGGTAAGTGACGTTGATACGAAATACATACATAAATGATTTAGAGCCCTGATTCTTTTAACCTACAACATCAAAAAGACAAAAACAAAAGAGACACAAAAGAGACGATTAGTATAGAGGGAATGGTGGTTTGACGTGCTATATATATAAATAAGAGAAAACAACTAAATGTAAAACAAAATTTTAAATGTAATCATAAATCTCAGATAATATTTTTGGAAACACATTTAAATTATTTTTTACATAGAAATTGCATTACATATTTTGCTATAAATTTTTGAGATTTGAGGATTCTCTTACCTAACATTCCAACAAAAAAACAATAACAGATCTTCTCTAATATTTAACTAAATTAATCCGAAAATATTTAAAAAGTAAGTTTTTAGGAGGTTAAAATTGAATGTCAAGCTCAATTAATTAATTTAAAAATTCTCAAAAAAAAAAGGAGAAGCTCACAACTCAGTTCAAAAAGGTTCTTATTTAATATATAGAGGATTTTGTTTGTGTATTTTAATNTTTAAAAAAATATTTGGAAAAAAAAAAAAAAAAAAAAAAAAAAGAAAAGAAGCTCGTAACCATATAAACCAAGAATGATTTGATTAACGAATGCATTGAGAAAAACATATATAATATACATAATTCTTGGGTTTAAAGATGGGTTTGGGTTTGGGGCGAATTGGGCTTGTTGCTTGTTGTATACACAATTTCAAAGCCATCATTAAAAACCATTCAACTTTGTCTCAAATGATTCTCATCTCGCTGACTTGCATAAAGAAAAATTCTATTAAACAAGACCAATATACTTGGCTTAGACGTTAATCAAACTAAATTCAAACTATTGGTTAAAAGTTCGTTCGCAGATCTATCTTTGGTATTCCACTTTTGCCACACACAAAAAAAAAAAAATTCCTATGTCATTAAAAAATCTGTTAAAATTGTCGATTGAAAATTTCAACATTTCTACTTTTTAGATTAGCCGTTCATGTTTTCTAGTAGAGGAATCCTCAGATCATTACTAGTACCAACATCATCAATACCATCTTCTACTACAGTATGAACGGCTTCTTCGTCGGATGAGGAATGACTTTTGTCAGCTGCAGCGGAGGTAAGTTCCTCCGCTCGCTTCACTTGGTGAGTCCAATCCGTACGGATCAACGTATAAAGCATCATAATCAAACATGTAATCTGCGCAGAGAGCAGTCCGTACCATAGCCCACAGAATCCAACTTTGAACCCAAATGTGGTCGCAACTGCCACTGGCAAGCCCACGATATAGAATGCGCATAGGTTTACTCGTGCCCCATCTTTTGGCCTTGCCGTACCCGTCAAGACTCCACAAGCAGCCGTCTGAGGCGAGTTTCCTATCTCACAAAGCCCTAAGATCGGAAGCGCGGACGCAATCAGCCCGAGAATCTCTGGTTCGTCCGTGAACATCTTTCCCCAAACGGACCTAAGAGCAGTCACAAATACAGCAGCTGCTAAGCCATAGGCCACTGCCAGTATCAAACCGATCACGGTCGTACATTGTGCCCGTGTAGGTTGCCTGCCTCCAAGCGCGTGGCCTACACGGGTTGCAATGGCGCAACTGATTGCAAACGGGACTACATAGAGTAGTCCCGTGGTCTGGATTAGTATACCCATAGCAGCCACACTCGCTTTAGGGTTCCCAAGAAGCCCACAAAGGAAAAGCATGATCTCATACCACCAATACTCCAAACAAACCGATATAGCACTTGGTGCGGCTAGAGAAAGCAAAGGCCACCAACCGCGGAAAAGTGTCCGCAAAGCAAGCCCTTCCCAAGGTTTGATTAGAGAATCCGAGAAGCAAGTGTAAACAAGCAACCCCACGTTGATGTTCATAGTGTTAAAAGCCATTGCGATCGCAACACCCTTAACTCCTAAACGCATATGCACAACGAAAACATAGTTGAACAAAGGATGAAGAAGGATTGATACAATGGCAGATANAACCGATATAGCACTTGGTGCGGCTAGAGAAAGCAAAGGCCACCAACCGCGGAAAAGTGTCCGCAAAGCAAGCCCTTCCCAAGGTTTGATCAGAGAATCCGAGAAGCAAGTGTAAACAAGCAGCCCCACGTTGATGTTCATAGTATTAAAAGCCATTGCGATCGCAACACCCTTAACTCCTAAACGCATTTGCACAACGAAAACATAGTTGAACAAAGGATGAAGAAGGATTGATACAATGGCAGATATTGTCAAAGGAGATGTCAAGCCTTGCGTTCTAAGAAACGTTCGAAGCGGGTGAAGCATGGCTTGAGCCAGTAGCTCAGGGACAAAGAACACCATATAGATTTTAGCGACCCGGGTTATATCCGGGTCCTGACCCAACTTGAGGAAAATAGGTTCGATGTTGAGCCATGCAACGGAGATGGGAAGAGAGACGGCAATCAAAAGACACAACATTTTCTGAAACGTATGGCTAAGTACGGTCCATCGTTTGGCTCCAAAGGCTTGGCCACATATCGGGTCCATACCAACGGAAAGGCCTTTGAGTACGGAGATACCGGTGATGTTACCGAACCCCATGGCGAGTGCACCGCCGGCGAGTTCAACTTTTCCGAGGTGGCTCAAGAACCACATTGAGATTATTGATCTTGAAAATATTAGGAGTGATGTCATCACAATGGGGCACGCTATTTTTGTTAGCGATGCCATCTCCTCTCCCACCTGCATGGCTCAAAAACAAAACACAACAAATATTATGTTTTGGTCAAGAAGAACAACAAATTTATTTAATATAATGTTCTTAGGCTTCTAATAAAATCAATTCTACGAATATACTATATATAAAGATGCAGGGGTTAAGTATATAATAATGACATTGAAAACTAGTTTCATGTGATTAATTAACGTACCCTTTAATATTGAATACCACACGGGGGAAATAATCATCTATTCATCTGTGTGTGAATAAAACTATTTATGTAAGTGATTTGATTTTTAGTACTAATTTTCTTTTCATTTAAGTATCATTTATTATGATATATTTCACATATTTTTTTGTCAAAATATTTTAATGCATGTCAAGAAAATTATTAAAATATTTATTATATTATTTATTAGACTACTTGTTATCTAAATTAAGCTTATAAACAGCCTTTTTATTATTTTACTATAAATAAGCTTCTACACTAAAAATGTCAAACATTATCTTTGTATAATGGAAATAAAATCTAAAAATATTTCACACATTTTAAGAAAATTACTAATACTTGTTATATCATTCATTCATACTCTATCAATTCAAAATAAGTGTCATACTAGATTATTTCATACACATTAAGGAAACATATTAATTTTTTTTTATTATACCCTTAAAATTAAAAGTTGACTCTTGGTATTCATTATGAAATTTGAAATTAAATTTAGTATTTAAAATTAAAATTTATATTGAAGACAAAAAATGACGATAAAATTGAAATGAAAATTTAGCCTAGGATGACACTTACGTAAAAATTTAGTCTAATACTTTTTAACTCTATTTTTTAATTTATATTTTAAATAAGCTTTCTACATTTAAATGTAAAAAACTATTATTTTTTAAAAATGTATAAATAAGTTCTGAAAATAACTTCTATTGAGTTCAGTAGGATATATATATATATATTAAAAACTAAGAGCAAATTGTAAGCACGAGGAGGAAGATGGTCGCATCACATGGCCACTGAGGGCTGCGATGGAAAAAGTTGAAAAAGAAGAGAAAAAGTTTACAATTTGTATTAAACTTTTAGAACTGAATAATCAAATTCCACAAGTGACAGAGAAAGTGAATGGCTAACTGTACCAACATTCTAGGACCTCTTTTAATATAAAAAGATCATGGGTTCTTAAAAGCTCACCTTTTTATTTCCTTTTTCAAAAAAACAAAATCAGCTAAGTTCAAAAAAACAAACAAGTAATAAAACTCTTAGTTTCAAAGTATCTGTCATTTTAGACTTATTCTTTTATTTCAGTTTAGTTGTCATTTTTTTCCTGTTTTTTNGTGGCTCAAGAACCACATTGAGATTATTGATCTTGAAAAGATTAGGAGTGATGTCATCACAATGGGGCACGCTATTTTTGTTAGCGATGCCATCTCCTCTCCCACCTGCATGGCCCAAAAACAAACCACAACAAATATATTAAGTTTTGGTCAAGAAGAACAACAAATTTATTTAATTGTTCTTAGGCTTTTAATAAAATCAATTCTACGAATATACTATATATAAAGAAGCAGGGGATAATAAGTATATAATAATGACATTGAAAACTAGTTTCATGTGATTAATTAACTTACCCTTTAATATTGAATACCACACGGGGGAAATAATCATCTATTCATCTGTGTGTGAATAAAACTATTTATGTAAATGATTTTATTTTTAGTACTAATTTTCTTTTCATTTAAGTATCATTTAATATGATACATTTCACTTATTTTTTTGTCAAAATATATTAATACATGTCAAGAAAATTATTAAAATATTTATTATATTATTCATTAGACTACTTGTTATCTAAATAAAGCTTATAAACAGCCTTTTTATTATTTTACTTTAAATAATCTTCTACACTAAAAATGTCAAACATTATCTTTTGTATAATGGAAATAAAATCTAAAAATATTTCTTACATCTTAAGAAAATTACTAATACTTGTTATATCATTCATTCATACTCTATCAATTCAAAACAAGTGTCATTCTAGATTATTTCATACATATTAAGGAAACATATTAATTTTTTTTATTATACCCTTAAAATTAAAAGTTGACTCTTGGTATTCTTTATGAAATTTGAAATTTAAATTAGTATTTAAAACTAAAATTTATATTGAAGACAAAAAACGACGATAAAATGGAAATGAAAATTTAGCCTAGAATGACACTTACATAAAAATTTAGTCTAGTACTTTTTATCTCTATTTTTTAATTTATATTTTAAATAAGCTTTCTACACTAAAATGTAAAAACGTAAAAAAGTATTATTTTTAAAAAATGTATAAATAAGTTCTGAAAATAACTTCTATTGAGTTCAGTAAAAAAAAAATATATATATATATATATATNCGATATAAATTTTAGTTTTTAATACTAAATATAACCCATATCTTGTAAAAAAAAAGGAAAAAAAGATCAAATTCTCTTCTTAAAATACGATAGAAAACCTTAATATGTACATATTTTTAATATATGTGAAACAATCTAAAATAACTAATATTTTGGAACGAAATAAATATGAATTATTATTAAAAATTATTTTAGAAACAACTGGCAATAGATTTCAAGAAATAAAATTGAAAAGTACTACATTACATAAAAAATGGAAAGATAACTTTATACTAACTAAAGGAAACTAATATAAAAATCAATAATGAGAAGAAATATTTAACAAATATATATATATATAGAAAACTTTCTTATGCAAGTACAACCCAATAGAAAAAAAAAAAAAAAAGCATCACTCTCAGCCCTTGAAACCGAGGGTCATCATACTACTAAAGCTTTAGGCACACATACAAGAAAACAGAAACAAACATCAAATGTACATATATATNAAAGAAATGTAACAAATATATATATAGAAAACTTTCTTATGCAAGTACAACCCAATAGAAAAAAAAAAGCATCAGTCTCAGCCCTTGAAACCGAGGGTCATCATACTAATAAAGCTTTAGGCACACATACAAGAAAACAGAAACAAACATCAAATGTACATATATATAGTACTATATAGTTCATACAAAGAACATCGATGTCAATATATCTGCCAACTACGTGAAAAAAAAAGAGGATCTGGAATGCATTATTTTGGATTTAAAATGCTATAAAAAACAGTCAAAACCAGCCTTCAATTGAGTCAAAGTCAATTTCTAAGACTTTAATATCGCCCCTAATTACTGTAAAAGTGACTGAAGCTAATAATACATCAAAAAATTCATAACTAAAGTAATAAAACAGTCTCCCTAATATCAGCCGGATTCTAAACCATGGAAAACCAAGTTCAAAAAAAAAAAAAACAATTACAAACTACAAAATGAGATAAGAAACGTTATATATGTATATAAACTGTTCGATAACCAGAGGATGATCCAGACTTTTAACATCGATTTGGTCCGAACTAACAAAGAATATTTTACGGTAAAAAAAAAAAAGACAAACCTCGTTGAAAGGGATGCGACGGAGAGTAGCGGAGAATTTGGTAGTGGCGGTAGTTTCTTCTTTGGCGGATGTCGAAGCATCGCATTCTCCGTTTATAATCTCTCCAGATTCACTGCTTTTCATGTTGGATCTGCACATGCTCATATATGTATATTTGTATCTATTTTTATAGATTATCACACCTTCACTTATAACAATAAGATATGTTTTGTAACTACGAAGAAGAGATTGCCATTGAAGCTCACTTCGAGTGTGTGTGTGTGTGTGTGTGTGTAAGTAAGAGATAGAGAAGAAGAATGTTTAAGTTGTTTCTCCTTGTATTTATGTACACTTCCTCAGTCCAACTCTAATTAATCTTACTTACTTTATTCACCTTTCCAATTTTTAAAAAGGAATATTTAGAACTAATTTCGATTTATTCTTTATTTTTCTTTGGGGGAAACTGTTTTTTCGTTCACTTATGTAGACAGTGAAGTGTATTGTATTTTAATACACTTCCACATAGTTTCATCTAAGACTGAACCAATTAACTAAGTGTTTCCTTTATACTTTTTATTCCACTTATAGTAGGCTTGACACTTATAGTAAAAAAAAAGCAAATATAATATGAGTTCACACCTCTGTGGTTTGTCTGAGCATAAAATATTTGCCAACTCTTGCTTTTTTTTATTATATTCCGCTCTTTGAGATTGATCTTTGAATATCTTTT
>OVAF01003881.1:0-10880 GCA_900406245.1 Odontarrhena argentea
TGCTCTGCCTCTTCATCATTCACTATCAATGAGATGTTTACCTGAGACAATCAAATCTCATTCGTTATAAAACCGTAACAAAACCATTTTCATCTATGTATTACACATGTAGCAGCATAATTTCACAAACCTTGGATGCACCCTGTGAGATCATTTGCACATTCACTCCATTGCTTCTAAGTACTTTGAACACCTGTTATTGTTGTTCAATTCATTCCCATTACTAAAGTTCGAAACTAAAAGAGAAGACAAGACTGCAGGGTACTGTCACTCACCTTCTCTAATATGAGTGATGATTTCTGAACATTTCCTATGAGTGAGATGATTGATCTGCGCTGAAGCAGTTTCACTACAGCAATCTTCTCTAGCTCCTCTACAACATGATCCAGCTCCTGCTCACACCCAAACATTTCACCAATATCACACATGATTCTCACAACAGATATAATCAAAGTACAAGGAGTCTTACGTTTGCCCGCTGGATTAACTCTCTACCCCAGAGCTTTGCTGGATCCAGTGTCAAAGATATACTAACTTCACTTGTTGCCACAACATCCACTGATATGCCTAAATCTTCAAATGTGGTAAACACCTGCACACAGACATTCTCTTCCAGTGAGATTTTGAAAACAAAGTCAAAGAAGATATCATTATCCAAATATATTTATTACCTTGGCAAGGAAACCAAACTGGCCGAGCATACGGGTGCTTGCTATGTCCAGCATGGTCACATTACGTTTCAAAACAATGCTTGTCAGCACAGCCTATAAGGATAACGATGAGGTCATTGATGTTTCGATATTATGAGTTTAGATCAATCTTGTTTCACGAACCTTACTCATGTCTCTTGTTCTAGTGATGACAGTTCCTGGAGCATTGGGGTTGTACGAGTTCTTAACCCTCACAGGAATGTCTCCATCTCTTGCTGGCCTCATGGACAGTGGATGCAACACCTACAATGAAAGAGGAATACGCTCAGCCATCTGACAGAGACAAACTCATCACCGTAGATAATCTGCGAGATTACCTGGGCACCAAAGTAGGCAAGCTCAGCTGCCTCATCGAACGTCAAGTATGGAACAGGTTGAGCTCCGGAGTATATGTTGGGATCACAGGTCAAAACTCCATCAACATCTTTCCAAACCTGCACCAGTTTACAAAAGAAAAATCTTCGCTCAACAAGATTCCATCTGCATAATGCATTATTGGCTTAACCGATCAATCACCTGAATCTCCCGCAGTCCTAAAGCTTTCCCAATTGTTGTTGCCGTCAAATCACTACCACCCCTACCCAACGTAGTGATAGCACATGACCTCCATCCCTACAAAAACTTATACATAAGAGAGATTGAAGTTTTGTTTTGAATTTTTTTTTTTGACATGATATGCAAAACGACACATAAGCAAATATCCATTCCAATATATATATTAGATCAGAACTAGTATTTTGCACTACACAATTCCTGATCCACAAAATAATATGATATGAAACAGAGAAAGAAATACAAACCTTTCCGAGGAAGCCAGTAACAACAGGGACTGCATTTTCCTTGCTCCAGTCACCAAGCAGTGTTTTTGAGACAGCAGGGTATGTTGCTTCAAGTATATCAGCATTTGTAAAATCGTCTGTGGTAATGACTCCAATCTCAAATGCATCATACTGCCAACAGCAAGTTAACAGCTCATCAAGTCATGAATCAATCTTATGAGTTGGGAGCATTGATACATTCTCAATTTCTTTTAATGTGTTTGACAAGCACTACTATCTATACAGTCTCAAGGTTATTCTAAAGCCAGGGTATTATAAAGCAACATACTTGACGCGCTTTGTGGCCAATTTTGTTGAGATACGCTGAGAAAAGCCTTGTGGACATGCACTCTCCAAATGAAACCAAGTAGTCCCTTGTGCGTAAGGTCAACTCTTTCATCATTGCTATGCCTTTCAGAAGCTGGTGTAGTCCTTCTAGGTGTTCTAAAAATGGATCAACGGGTAAGTGGATTCAGATATATAAATTATCTGAACAAGCAGAGTGAAATTCAGAAACTGCAATCTGAGATAACTGTCAACAATTAAAGCATTGAGAAAGAGAGCCAAGACACTTACCTTCAATGACAGCCGTTTCCACTCCAAGCTCATGAGCAGTTCTGGACATAGATAAATTTATTTTACATGAGAACAAGGCTAAATTTGGAGTGTGGATACGATCACAAAAACATAACAGACATCATTTAGTATTACCTTAAATGGAGTTCCTTTATAAAGCTCAATTCTTCAATACTTTCTACGTTAGTGACACCGCAAGTAACAGCCTTCTCTCCAGCCTAATGAAAGCCAACGGTCAAGAAAATAATTCACTCTTATCAGTAAAAGTATTGTTAGATCAAAAAGAAGTAGAAACGATTTAACATTGTTTTAGTACCATCAAAAGTTTATTAGTCGTCTTCCCCATCGCTGATAGCACAATAACAGGCCTCTCGTCTGGAAAGCTGAGTATAAGATTGGCAATTTCTTTCATCCTCTCTGCCGATGCCACTGACGAGCCACCGAATTTCATTACACATGTCAAATCCTTGTCAGTTTTGCTAACACTGCGCGTCTCAGTCTGCTTTTTTTCAAGCAAATCGAGTCTTCCAGCTTCACAAGTAACTCTCAAAGCTATATTCCTACAAGAATGCTCTACGGTTCTAAAGACTGCAATACTTGAGGGCAAGTTAACTGAAAAATTAATCCCCTTTGAGCCAAACTCAAGCCTCTTTGAACTTAGTGCGAGCCCTGGAGCTTTAACTCCATACAACTGCAATGAAGCCATCATTACTCAGTTGTGAAACTTGCTTAAGCTAAGAGACTTGAGTTTTGTGATCTCGACAAATGGTACACCTCTGTGATTGTTCAAAGTCGGAAGCTGCAATCATTAAACTGAAAAGATAAATAAATGATCTAAAAACCCTTGCTAAGGAAAGATTATAAAACTTGCTTCAACCAATTAATACATAAGTTGACTAGAAGAGAACAATGACGAACTAATTTTCAATGAAATCAAACAACCAATCGTAATAAACAAATATTATAAGAGGATTACTCGTACGGATGCTTTGAAGGAGTCAAACCCAAAATGGATCTGTTATAACTAAGAAAATGTATCATATAAACAAGGAAATGCGTAGTACTATGCTTCTTCATCAGCCAAATGCAAGAATTTGTGAATCAATTGGACAATTTGAAAGAGAAAATAGCAAAAGACGATCATGATAAAGAACAGAACACAGACAATGAATGTAGAGGATTACCTAGCTGGATCTGCGTTATTACAATAAAGATTCAAACTTTCCTCTAGATTCCTTCGGAGTTCGGACACAGCTGAAACAACCGGTCGGATTCGCCGGCCAAAGCTCCGAGGGATATAAATTTTATTTTTCTTGTTAGTTTAAGAGAGTGAAAACGGCGCTTTCATATAATTAAGAGAACGTGAGTGAGACCACATAACCACTGTTTTTGTTTGCCCTTCAAAAAATCGACGGTCAAGATTTAATCTTTCCATTTGAATGGTCTCTGGTTGGAAATTACCCTTTGAGCAACTCGAGTAGACCAACTCTAAAATTCTATTGGTGTGTGTTGAATCAGTGTGTAATTATGACCACAACTTTCTTTCTTTAATTCATGCATGTCCTTTTGTTTTAGACACCAAACAAGTATTGATATTGACAAGACTTGGCCCACTCACATTCCAAGAATCAGANAATAAATTTTATTTTTCTTGTTAGTTTAAGAGAGTGAAAACGGCGAAAACGTGAGTGAGACCACATAACCACTGTTTTTGTTTGCCCTTCACAAAATCGACGGTCAAGATTTAATCTTTCCATATGAATGGTCTCTGATTGGAAATTACCCTTTGAGCAACTCGAGTAGACCAACTCTAAAATTCTATTGAATCAATGTGTAATTATGACCACAACTTTCTTTCTTCAATTCATGCATGTCCTTTTGTTTTAAACACCAAACAAGTATTGATATTGACAAGACTTGGCCCACTCACATTCCAAGAATCAGAAAGAAAAGATTCATTGATTGAAAAATATAAAAGGATAATTGATAACAGAAAGAGTAATAATGTGACAGAAAAACCATAACAATCCNGTGACAAAAAAAAAAAAACATAACAATCCCAAAACTGTCCTTGCCAAGGCTACTTCAAGCATTCTGGTAATGATGTAGTTTGTATAGCAAAACTTTTCCAGCGGCGTTTCCCATTGCCATGAAGCCACTTCCGGGGCTGAAGTCCAAGCAGCGAGGGTAATGCATTGTTGTGTTTGGTGGCGGCCAGTTTGAGAAGACAGTTAGAGACGGGATATGGACCAGCTTTACGCTGTTTTTGTTCATTGTAGAGACTATAGCTAGAATCTGAGCATCATGGTTGAACTTCATGAAATCTATCTTGGATGTGAGATTGTCCACTGTCTTTATGGGCTTTCTCTTGCCTCCAACAAACTCGGATTTCTTGTAAATGTTTACAATTCCTCTGTCTGTTCCAGAGGCAAATAATGAACCGTTTAGTGAGCTGCAAAGTGAAGTGCCGCATGTGCTGCCTTCGTCCACGCCTTTGAATAAGCATTTCATTGTTCTAAGGTCCCAGACGTAGACTTGTCCATCGCCTCCTGAGCTCAACAACTGCTTCCCATCTTCGCTGAATGCCAAGGACCTCACCGAACCGTTCATCTTTAAGGTTCCCATCAGCTCTTTGGTTTTTGTGGACACAAGTAAGATGTAACCTTCATTGCCCACAAAAGCTATGGTTTTGGAGTCTTGTGACACCTCGAAATGTTCCAAGCTTTTCTCCTCTCTACCAACCAAAGGACCAATCTTGTCAAACTTAGCGTGCTCTAAATCAAAGCTGTAAAAGAACTTTCTTCGTCCAGAGACAATGACCTGAGAGCCATTAGGCAAGAACTCCGCTTTACGAATGGGACAGTCCTCGAGAAAAATGCTCTGGATCTTGGTGTTCCTCTTTCCATCAATCTGGAAAAACCTCAATCGTCGATCCAATCCAGCAGTCAGAAGCAACTGAGCATTTTGATGGAAATGGACGGAGTTTATCGGACCATTTGAAGGATCCGCTGCATTAGCATCAACAAGTTTTGAGTACTCAAGAACACCAGCACACAACTTGGCACCACCAGACTTCACCACAAGATCTTCATTGGTTCTGAGGACATCATCAACTCCTCCATGCTCGGTATCCTCATCATCTGAAGACTCTCCATTAGCCATTTGGTAATCAAGCCGAGCCCAATCTGTCCCAGGGTTTAGCTTAACGTGATGAGCCCTCAGCCTCGATCTATACTCAGGCCCAGAAATCATAACCTCATTTTCCTCTGTCCTTAACTTCCTCAAACGATTACCACGAGCTATATTTATGTTAATCTCCTTCTCTTCTTCATCCTCCCACGCAGCTTCTCTCTTCTTTGCCCCCTCAGATTCATCATCAGTAACCTCTTCTTCATCATCATCATCCTCGTAATCCGGCACCTGCAACGTAGCAGTACGATCCACATGAAACAAAGCAGAACCATCTGCTTCTTCTATAAAACCCTTATCGCCATCTTCCTTCCCAAACGTAACAGGATTGTAAAGAGACCCAAATAACGAATTCTCAAGCTTCTTCATTTCAACCAGTTCCAACTCTCGTTGCTTCTCCTCCTCCTCCTTCTTTCTTCTCTTTCCCCTAGCGTCCTCATCAGACCCATCTTCAACATCTATGTTCGGTTTCTCGGGCTTCTCTCTTTTACCCTTACTCGTCGGAACATTCTGAGATAACAACAAGCTCATCGCTGCTCAATACCACAAATTCACCACTGCATAAACCAACAACACCAACCCCCAAAAATTTGTTATCTATTCTAGCAAACAGAGCTTGATTAATAACTAATTACTACAACAGACCTAAATTTGATAACACTAAAGAAACAAGACACAACTTACGATTGTGACGAGCAGAAACCTAGTAAACGGTGGTGACTGTCGGCGAGAGAGCTTCTCTGCTTTGCAAGAGATTTAGGGTTTTAGAAGTTTCATTTTCCAAAAAAAAAATTAAACAAATTAAAAATTAGAAGGAACAAAATGAATAATGGGTCAAGTCAACGAGGTTCACGACTCTTGAAAAGCCCATGGGCCATGCCAGGTGAAGAGGAGAAAAACTATTTAAAATGGTATTTTCGTAATTAATTCTAAGAATATGCCTTGTTTCATTGGAATCGAACTCATCCAATAAAGGCCCGAGATTCGAGAGTGTAATACACCATTGGAGCTTTTTTTCTTGGAAGCGTCAGATCGGAGATCGGGCAAAGCCACCGCGCTCATTTCATACGCAGCCACCTTCCTCCGCCGCGATGGAGTCGTCGAAGAACTCACTGATCCCAAGCTTCCTCTATTCCTCGTCTTCATCATCCCCGAGATCTTTTCTCCTTAACCAGGTCTTGAATTCCAACTCCAACGCTGTTTTCGCCGAGAAATCCCCTTCTCCGGTGGCGCGTTCTTCTCCGACGTCGATGATTTCTCAGAAGAATTTCCTTATCGCGTCACCTACCGAGCCAGGGAGGAAGATCGAGATGTACTCACCTGCCTTTTATGCTGCTTGTACCTTTGGTGGGATTCTTAGCTGTGGTTTGACTCATATGACCGTTACTCCTCTCGATCTCGTCAAGTGTAATATGCAGGTATAGAATCATAGATCCGTTCTCGTTCCTATGTTTATGGAATCATATTCGCCGATCTGTGTTTATGTGTTGTTTAGGTGGTGAGATCTGTGTTTTAGCTTTGTTTTCTTGGTTAAATGAATCCATGATCTGATTTCATCTGTAGATTGATATTTCGCCTTCCCTATTTATTGGTTTTGTGATTCATTCTGTCATTCGAAGAATTGTTATGTTATTTTGTTCATCCATAATTGTGGATTGGTTTACACTTTGTATTGTAACTCTGATATTTGTCATGATATTCAGATTGATCCAGCAAAGTACAAGAGCATTTCGTCTGGTTTTGGGATTTTGTTGAAAGAGCAAGGAGTTAAGGGATTTTTCCGTGGATGGGTTCCTACCTTGTTGGGTTACAGTGCTCAGGGTGCTTGCAAGTTTGGATTTTACGAGTACTTTAAGAAGACTTACACTGACATTGCTGGACCTGAGTACTTTGCTAAATACAAGACCCTTATTTACCTTGCTGGTTCTGCATCTGCTGAGATCATTGCCGATGTTGCACTTTGCCCATTTGAGGCTGTTAAGGTCAGGGTTCAGACACAGCCTGGATTTGCTAGGGGAATGTCTGATGGATTTCCCAAGTTTATCAAGTCGGAAGGATACGGAGGGTGAGTTTTTGTATTACTAATGATGTTCTCTCCCGTGTTACATCTTTTTCTTTTGTTTCTGATTTCGTTTTTTTTCTTTTCGCAGCTTGTACAAGGGTCTTGGTCCACTCTGGGGACGTCAGATTCCTTGTAAGTTGTGATCTCTATTTTGCAACCTGTTGCACAATAGTTTATATATTTTTGGGTCATGATTCTTTAAAAGCAACGTGTGGTGATATTATCTGCAAATTCAACAGACACTATGATGAAGTTTGCTTCCTTTGAGACCATTGTTGAGATGATCTACAAGTACGCAATCCCCAACCCGAAAGATCAGTGCAGCAAAGGTCTGCAACTGGGTGTGAGTTTTGCTGGAGGATACGTTGCTGGAGTCTTCTGTGCAATCGTCTCTCATCCTGCTGATAATCTTGTGTCGTTCCTCAACAACGCTAAGGGAGCCACCGTGGGAGATGTAAGTAGCTTTGTCTTAATCTAACACCATGTGCATATATGCTTCTTATTTGGTAGTTAAGACACACAGAAACTATTGGTTAATATTTAATTATTGTCACTGGAATGTTGCAGGCTGTGAAGAAGATAGGCATGTTGGGACTATTCACAAGAGGACTTCCTCTTAGAATTGTGATGATTGGAACATTGACTGGAGCACAATGGGGATTATACGATGCCTTCAAAGTGTTTGTTGGCCTGTAAGTTCCTCTCTCCTCTCCTTGCTTTCTTCTACAATACCTTTGAAAAATGCAAACTCTCAATTCTTCGTTGAATCTGTTTCAGGCCAACCACTGGTGGTGTTGCCCCAGCTCCTCCTGCTATTGCAGCTGCTGAGACCAAAGCCTAGACAATGATGAACAAGGTTTAGAAGTTGATGGGGGTAGGATTTTTGTTTTGAAAAAATAAGAGAAACAATTTGTTTAATGAGGAGCGAGTAAGCTCAGCCTCCTGATTCCAACTTTAATCAATTTTTTGTTTTGAGATATGTGTCCTGAATCCAGGATAATGCCATTTGTTTATTTCTCGTCTTTTTTTTGGTTTGTGTGATGTAATCTTACAAGATGAGAGAGACACACTAAGATATAGAGAGTTGTGGGCACACCCCACTTACTACTTTTGTTCGGTTTCATTTATAAATATCTCTTTTCAATTTCATTTTTCCCTCCCAAATTTGAGACCTTGCTGCTCTCTCTATTTTGCTTAGTGTACCCATCATCTAACCATCTAAACACCCGGTAAGTTGACATTTATTCATTGTTATGACAAATCCATTGTTGAAGAGAAGGGTTTTCTTGACATCTAAACACTCATCTCAACCTACCTCAAGAGAAGGGTTGAGATGGGTAGAGGAAGCAAATCTTCTCGATTTAATCTTGAAGAGAAGGGTTTTCCCTTAAGTGTTGCAGTGCTTTCCCAAGCCTGAAACTTAAGATTCGGAACATTTTACACACAACGAATAAAACCAGTGTTTTAAGATTTACATGATCCCACTTAGACAATTCTTAAGATCATTATAAAGTATACATTAATACATGTAGTTATAACTTGTAACTATAGGTATGCTTAACCAAAATTAAACCTCAAGACTTATCTTCACAACAAAATCTAGATAGAAGCCACCATGAAAGGAGCTTGGAAACTTATCTTAAAGAGACTTTTTTTTTCTTAAGTCTCAAGTAAAAGTAAGAGAGAGGGTCCTTCGCGCTAAGACAGTCTAATTAGCGTGTGTTGAAGATTAGACCAGAGGATTGGTTTTCTTAATCCAAGCAACAACTACCAATGCATCGAACAAAATACTAAAACAGAGGAAGCACCAAAGGACATGTAATGAGAGTCTTAAATTAATCTGGTGAAATGTCATAAGGTTGCAGTAAAACCTTAGTGGGAGAAATTGTTTTCATAAAATGAACAAACTCTGCAAGATCGAACAATCGTTGAAATGATAAACATGTATGTGGGAAATGATGTAATATGCAATATATATCGGATTGGCGTGAACGTTTCTCTGGTCATGGATAGTCACTTAGTCAAAGACTGTGTGCTAATGAGGTCACACTTTGGAGAAGAATCAAAACATAGGAGAAGAATGCATCATTCTTTACTTCATGTTCTTATTTCGTTTGATCTTTTGGATGGTCCACAAATTCTGCAATTATCTGCAGAAAATTCTCCTTTCGGTTTGTACCGTGATTTGATTGGTTGTGGTTGAACAAAGATACACAGTGATGTTGTGTTTGCCTTGTGTGCAACACTTGAGCTGATGTTGAGATGGAGTTTTCTACACACTAATTTGAAGGAGTTTGCTTTTGTTGGCTGCAAACAAGCTTCTACTTTAATGGAATTGAATCTCAAGGTGAGTCAAGATATTGGAGATCTACTACTGGATGCTTCTTACTGTTTTCAGATTATTGAGAAGTTCAAATTACAGAACCAAGATGGCGAAATAATTGGGCATATCATCGAGGCTCATTCTGGTTGGCTTAGGTCTATACTTGATTTACTCTACTGCTCATTACCAAGACCACCAGAGGACGTTCATGGAGATTTTAATTGACCTTATGGTTTCAACATTTTCCCTAGTCACATGAAGTATTCAAGTCCAAGATGCAAGTCTTTCCATGACTTCCATTTTGAGGGGAGTATTAGATAGGAAAAATTCCATTAAAAACCCTGAACTTTCCGTTAAGCCATTTAATTCTCGAACTATTTTACTACCATGTTTTCTAGCCCAACTATTTTGTTTTGACCAGTTTAATTCTCTTGATCGTATACCCATTTTGCTCTTTTACGAAACGCATACTTTACGGATGTTAAGTGAAACGCATATTTAACGGAGGTTAAGTATATTATTATTTTAAGAGAAATTGTCTAGAATACACTTTTTAAAGTCCGTTCTTTCACTTTTATTATTTCACAAATACACTTTTTATAAAACTCGTTGTTTGTACTCTTTTAACCTTTTGTTATCTCTTGTTCTTCGATTCACGATCGCCATTCTCGATATGTTCTCACCGTCGAGATTCACGATCTGTTCCTCGACGATTTCGCTACTCTCTAATGGAAAATGATAATAGATGACGATCTGAGATTTCACGATGTGGATAATCTAATTCAGCATGTCTCCAATTGTTCTTTGCCCAATTTAAAATTGTAAAATCGTCGACGAATCTACTTCTTCTCTGGCTCCGACGATAATTTTGCTTCTGGAAAACGCGGAGACATCGCAAGATTCAGTGTCGAGGTAAAGAATCTCAAGCCTATGTCTACTCGAATTTTGATTCGTGTATTTTAATTTTTGGGTTTTACTTTTTTTTCTCGATTTTGAATCGAATCGAAGTGAATTCGTGGAAAGCCTTATGATTCTTGAATTGAATTGAGTTTAATGGTCGAAGCAAGTGATGGGTTTTTAAATTGATCTACTTTGATTGATTTTTCAGGGATTTTGGGTCTGAATATATTGTATTGGTTTCGTTGTTTTTATGAGCAGTTGTTGATTCTGTGGAAGTAGATGGATTTGGAAACTGAGAATCG
>OVAF01003882.1:0-11175 GCA_900406245.1 Odontarrhena argentea
TTAATGACGTTAACGTCCGTATAAACTAACGTTAAACCTCTTCCTTTTTGTAGTGTATCTTGCTTTATCGGTGTATATTTGTATACCTCTTGCTTACAATTGATTGAGGAGATAAGCGTTCTTAAACAAAAAATAGCGTTTCGAAAATCACGTTTTGATAATAAAAAATATTTTAGGTTGAAAATACATATTCGGTTTTAACATCAGAGAGAAATTAAATTTTAAATATTTTTACTCTATTTAAAAAAAAATAAAAAAAAAATAATCTGATGATTTAAAAATGCTCAAAACGCGATTTGGAAACACTAATTTCCAGTTTAGGATCGGTAATCACTTGGTTCGATCATATGGTTAACTCGAGAGAGATACAAAGTTGAAGGTGAAAAATAAAGAGAAATTAAGTACAAAGCAAAAAATTGAATGAAACAAATACTGTGGGGGCGTCTCGGTTTTAATGACTATACTAGGGGGCTAAGTACGAAGTCAACCCTCTATTAATGAATTTCTTGGTTGGCACAAAAAAAAAAAATGATCAGAAAATTAGTAATCATGTTACAACTTACTAGTATATATTAAACATTCTTTTTTTTTTTTTGCCAACACTAGTATTAAACATTCATGCATAACTTTTTGTTTTTTTTCTTTTTCTAAATATTCGTAATCATATGTTTCATATTTCCAAGCCATGAAATCTTTTATAAAAAATTTTATTTTTCCACTAATACCGCAAAATAACATCCAGTCGCATGTACCTTTTTTTTTATTGTCTCTATTATGTGTAATATTTTTGTTGTATAGTATATACTCACATTATCACATATATAAAATAGTTTTGAGAATTTTAAGTTTGAACTAAGATTCATGCTTCTCAATAGCTAATTATGGTTCGTTTATCTAATAATTTTTCAAATTTAACCAAATGTAATTGGAGATAAATCTTGCGGCTCACGAAAATTCGAATTTCGAACTTAGTCAAAGTTGACGTATTTGGATATGTAAATGGGCCTGATAATTTACATTTGTGAGTCAATTTAAGCCGAAGTAAAAGTAATTAATTAAACGAAAGTAGCCGTTTAACACACAACAACGGCTCTATATAATTAATTCACTCTCATTCTCTTCTTTTCCAAATTTCCTCTCTCTGATTTAGGGTTTCGTCATGAACAGTGACGAAGAATCTTCCGATCAGGTAAACTGTTCTTCGATTTTGATTTTATTTCGTCAGATTTTAACGATCCTTCAAATTGATATTAGTTTTGTGCCATTATCTCGATTAGGTTTATGAATTCCTCTGTTTTGGTCGATGTTGAACGAACAATACCTCCATTCCAGATCCAAATCGGCCATAGATTCCACCATTGAAAATTTGAAATTGAAGCAGTTTCCAATTTTCATCGATCTGTAATAGCCTCTGCCTATGGGTGGATTGTTTCGGTAAAAAAGAGAGGACGGTCCCAGGAACATGAAGAAGATCTAAAACGAAGAGTCTTATTACGATGGTAATTGTTATTTTGATACAGTGTAATCATTTGATTATATGATTAGATTGAATGAATTAAGGTTTTATTAAATTGCAGTTCACGGAAATCGGAATCCGGAGGGATCCAGATATCAAGAGGTTCAGCTTCTCTTGTGTGTTGCCGCTGGTTCGAATGTTGTTTCGGAGACGAGAGAGCATGTGATGATGGCTCTGTGTTACACATTGGAGGTACTGATTGCACTCTTTTGAAGTTCTCTGTTGTGTGTTTGGTGCATTTATTTCTTGAGGTCTCGATTTTGTTAATAGTGGGAGTAATGTTAGAGTCATGTAGATTTAGAGTTTGTTGCATTTTTTGACCATTGAAATACTGAGAAAGCCCATCAAGACCAATTGTCTTAACTTTTTCAACTGTATTGGCATTAGAAACTATAGAGGTTTTTGTCATCTTTCACGAATATCATTTTCGAAAACACTAAAAACCTTGGATTCTTCATTTGATGATACCAAAGAAAACCAGTTCGAGGTTTCTCCACGCTGATTATCTCTTCCTTTATTTAATTTCTCATTACACTTTGTATCTCTGTGAGTATGTTATGTGGTTCTATGATTAAGGCCAGAGTCATTGCACGAGTATAATCTCGTTGTATGCTGCTGTTTCGATCGGTTTTGAGATAGAAACTATCATTTTTGTTTTCAATAAGCTGTCTTAGACCAAGATACCAAAGAGATAGTTGATTTATCCATGGTTCGTTAGAAACCTCATTCCCAGAGCTAATCTTCTTTGGTTTCGATTTTGCATTGCTTTTGTTCAAAATATCTCTTAAACCAGCCTTAACCAATCCTTGAGACTTGTCTATGCTAGATACTCAAAACTTTATATTTTTCGGTTTCTAACAGTTTTAACTAGTTTTTTTTTTTTTATTATTGAGTGGTAGCATAATTTTTTTTCTAACTAGGATTTTTTAAATTCTTTAAATTTTTTTTAAGGAAAAATTAAGTTTATGTTTTACCTTTTTGAGTTAAGAAACTTAAATGGATTTCTGATTGATTTGGTACAGTGGCGGATCCAAGTCTATTTTTTATCCGGTGCAAAAAGTTGCACAAGACAGTTTCGAACCATTCACCTAGAGGATTGTAAGGTGCACTATTAACCATCTTGACACTTTAGCAATTATTGTCCATGGTAAAATACAAAAAAATTTAAATTCATCCGGTGCAAGTGCACCCCACTTCTCCTCTTTACATCCGCCCCTGATTTGGTAGCATATTTTTTTTTCCAGCTTAGTTTTTTATTTGTTTAAAGTAAGTTGTTTAAGTTGTTTTAATGAAAAGTTTATGTTTACCTTATCAGTTAAGAAACTTAAATGGATTCATGATGTGAGAACTAACCGAACATGACCATCCAGTCCAAGATTTTCTTGGTCCGTAAGAGGGAGGTTGCATGTTTTACTTGTTATCACATAATGTTGTCCACGCAACTTCTAATTGATTTTGGTAACATAATCATTTTCCTCTCGTTTTTTTTGGGTTTTTTTTTTGAAATTTGTTTTAAGTGTTTATGAAATTCATGCATACATTTAGTTTCTTAAATTTTGTGGCTATGTATCTTTTAATTGTGTAGATATGTTTTTAGTTGTCAATTAGCACAAAAAGTTCAGTTCCTTGTTATAAATATCATTTTTATTTGTATGGATGTCCAATTTAGTAAGATTTTTTTATTATTATTAAATCTTTGATGGCTATTGTATTACGTTATGGATTATCAATTTTTAAAGTAATTACTAAACTGCCCGTAATTTGTGATGCAGACGAAATAATGTGAATCATAACAATGTTCATTCGATTAAAACCCATTAGCGTAATATATTCTGAAAATAATCATGTTATTAAAACATTTGTGTTTGTCCCGCCGGCTTGATTTTCAGAACCGTTTTAAGTTTTCTTAAAATGTTGTTGTCAAAAAAAAAAAAAAAAAAAAACACTTGTGTTTGAAATTCAAATCATTTGGGGGACCGTATGAGCTTCATTTATGCCANTTTGAAATTCAAATCATTTGGAGGACCGTATGAGCTTCATTTATGCCAAAATTTTCTTTTTGTTAGAATGTTAGCTGTCTGTGTTTTGGTAATAACATGCCCCGTGACAAGAAGCCAGTGCCGTGCCTAGACTTTTGGAAGGTTGAGGCAAAAGTTCAAAAATGCAATAATGTTTTTTATATTTTAGATAATAATTTTAAAATAATTTTGAAAAATTATAAGAACTTTAATATAACACTTATAAAATTGATAAAAGAAAAGCAAAATTTTTCTTTTGTCACAAGATCCATTGTAAAATTAGAATAGAGATTCTCATTTTTTAGCCATTACTCTATTATATATTAATTGATTTTTTAGAATTGGGGGCCCTAAATATTAAGATAATTGTCACTAGCATGAGGCAAATGCCTTTTTAATTACATGGTAAGCACGGCCCTGCAAGAAGCTTGGCTTGGACAGCCTCACAAATAGTAAAAAAATTTGTTCCAATATGTTTAGTACGTTTTCACGAATGGCCATGCATAATGTGAATAGCAGATTTGTTCTCACATATAGATTATTAAATTTAGAGCAATAGATGATTAGATTTAGTAGAAAGGATTTTTTTTTTTTTTTTTCCATCTAAACTTATATTATGAAACTTAGGAGGATATAAAGTCGTATACATAGCCCAAACGAGGGAAACTAAACAAACTCTGAAATTAAGACAAAGGAAAATTATTAAGGAAAAGCAAATGAACCAATGAACTAAAACTGAGAAGATGGACAAACAACACTCAATGATGCACTCCATAGAAACCGTTTGTAGCCGAGACTGCGCCAAGAGACAAGAACCACGCATAAACCTAAAAACCTGAGACCCTCCAATAGACTAGGGAACAAGCATAAACAGACTAGACGAAGCCCAACCAGCAGCAGCAGCAGCAGAGAAACAAACACGAATGAGCAGCCACAAACCAGAAGCTACAACAACTCAGCCTCTCCAAGACAACAGAGCAATCAAGCAGCCTAAGCTCAAGGGAAAGACCCTTAACTCAAAGAAGGGAAAACGTCAACTAAGCTCCACAGCTCTTACACGCGGACACTCGCAAGCCAAACTCTGCCATCTACGGACAAGAGAAAGGCCACCTCCCTGCAAGAGAAGAGCTGCAAAACGAATCCACTGCATTGTCCTGAACCAACTTGACTTCAAAAAAGAAACCAAGAAGGCTAGTAGATGCCAAGGCAGCGAAATACCATCCAGAAAATGAACCCAAAAAGAGACCTAAACGAACTCTAAACATCAACAACCGGAGAGAAAGAGCAGCGCAGAAGAACAAAGATACAAAAACTGATCCAAAACAAAATCCTCTTCCAAACCTCAGAGCCAACCAAGCAAACAGAAAAGAGCCAAAGATAAGGAAGTACCAAAGGAGGAAGAACCTGAAGCGGTCGCGAAAAGCTCAGGACAACGAGCTTGAAAACGAAAACAGAGCCACTCACAGACACCCAACAAACTTCAGGAGCCCAAGAAAAATCTTGAGCAAGCTAAAGCTCTTCCCGCTCCCACACAAACCGACCGCGCTCTTACTCACCACCATCCTCCAATCTAGAGACCAAAAGAAGCAAGAGACCGCTACAGAAGAGTTCAACCTCAAAACGATCCAACCAAATCTGACCAAACAAGAAGAAATCTAAGGAGAAAACAACAGAGAAAGAAAGGTTGGACCGGTGCCGGAGCTATGGAAGCCTCCGGCCACTGATCCAATTTAGTAGAAAGGATCTAGGAAGTCATTAGTAGAGAAAAAAAAAAGAGGTTATTGGTTCACGCATTTTAATGGATTTTCAAATCCATGAACATTTAAAAATTCATGTAGAATTGTTGATTTTGAAATCAGATAAACTAGCTTTAAGAATCAAATAAACTTATATTTGTAAATTGATTAGAAAGGATTTATAATTCAAACAAACAAACCCAAAAATCAACAATAATAGCTTTTTACTTAAATATTAAGATAAAAACAAAAAAAAAAACACAAACCTTTCACTTCTATCGGAAATTTGCAATATAGATTTTAAAGATGTATATATATATATATATTTTTCAATGTAGATATATTGTTAATTCGAATTTTTTCTTATGATTTAATAAAGAATTAACGAGTGAAATATTCACGTTTGGGCTTTTATTTAGGAAACTGATCCATCAACAAAATCAATTAGGTCACATAGACCCATGCTTTATAAAAAGTCGTTATTGCCCCTGGATGAAGTTGGACGATATTCGGCGGCACAGAGATAGGGTGGTCATAGGTACAAAGCTATTAAGAAGATTGGTGATGAGAAGGACCCAGTGGATAATAGGTTGTTTCGTGGATTTGATCGAGGCTGAAGGCTTCTCTTAAAGAAGCATGTATCAGAAAACACCATTGTTAGACATTCAAGAGGAACATCAGAAGTCCAAGCAGAGAGGTAGACCACGAATTCCTACTGATGAATTGTTACAGGATGTACTGTACATAATAAATGAGGATTTTTACAGAAATTCACGAATTTATTGTTGTGAATTCCATTGTCGTTTCCACATAAATGTTTTGCATCTGATAATTTATAGCTTAATTCAGGTGATAGTAATGAGTTTCACAGTTCGTCTAATCATTGGTTCCTTGGAGAGAACCTTGAAGGGTGATTGGTTCTTCAGGGAACTGCTGGGTGGTTTAAAATGGAGTGTCGTTGTTGCTGAAGCTGATAGTTACCCAAATGTAATAGTGTCATTTACAAACCCAAATGTTCCGCTAAATCTTTAGAATCTCTTTGGTACGTAATGTCAGGATAACATCAATGAATGAGAATGCTAATAAAAAAAAAAGGGTAAAATGAAGCATAACACTTAATTAAGACACATTTCCGTTTGAAGGATTTGAAGAATCTGACTATTATTGAAATAGAAAAACTTGGGAATAACCCGGAGGATCATCAAACTCGGTTTTGTCAACTATTTTTGTGTTCTGCCCCGTGGTTCCTTGAAACAAATTTGAGGGGAATTAAAATAGTAGCTGCTTGGTAAATGCTTAGTTTTAACCTGAGTTGGTGGGTCTTTAGTCTTGTTTATTATAGCCAGAAATTCCAGTAATATGATTGTATGATGATGTAGTTGATCATATTCAATAAAGTATTAATGGCTGGAAATGATATTATTGTAGAACTAGAAAAAGGAGGCAACATGCGGAGACTCGCTCAGTTTTTTCCTTTACAAAATTTGAGAGCAAAGTAAATTAGATTTTGACGAGTCAAATTGCTTACAAAACCGGTGTAGACGGATTCAAAAACAGAAATTAATTAATTGATTATACAAGAGTCAAACAAGTAAAAGTTAGGAAGTAAAGAAAATCATCAGAGGCAAATACTGGCTGTGACCAAGTGGGTCTTAGGCCTAAAAATGCTATCCAGGTTCCTCCAAAAATTGAGTCATCTAGATCTCCAGTGTGGTTCTTATTTTGAGGAAGATGTACTGCCTTCTGTTCCAGAGCTCTTCAGGTAACTATCGAAAAAGAAAAGAACAAAGAAAAAACAGAAAAACCAAAATAAAAATAAAAAAGTTGGCTGTGAAGAGTAGATATATCTGCCAAGGTTTTATGCATAAAACAGGACTCTCTCTTACGATTCCGTGGACCATTTCGAGTGACTGCAGCTTCACACTTAGCTCAATGTACTCTCTTAGAACGCTGTTCTCGTACTCGATATCCATGTTATAATTTGAAACAACCACAATCCGATTCTCAATTTTAGATTTTTTTTGCACAAGAAAGGTCTTTATCGGTATCTCCGCCGGATCTGGAGTGAATGCTAGAGCTTTCAGACAAGAATGCTCTTTCTCGATAGCTCCTTCATTACTTCTTCTCCCTTGTAACGGAAAGTCAATTGGAACTGGTAGCATTTTCTCGACCTCCTCAACGATTGTCCTGACGAATATACTTTCCTTACTGCCAAGAAGGCAAAAGAATCAATAGTTAGACACAGGCACAACGAATAGCAAATCGATAAGAATTCAGGAGATTTTAGATCTCCTTTACCTGTTCATCTTAAAAATCAAACCAGCTTTACAAGGAACAGATGCTAACGCCTCCTTCCATTTCTCGATTCTGGTTTTATCAGACCAACATTCCCTCTCTCGATGCTTGAATTCATTGCCGAACACTCCCTTGAGTTGTGTCACAGTGTCTGGTTCAACATTGAAGAAAATGGGAAAAACCTGTAAAGACAAATCAGTAAATCTAATGTAAAAAAATCATTTGGTCGATCTGCTGGGGTTACGAACAATGCACCTTAAGCAATCCTTGATTTGAGCTTTCATTAATCTTTGCGAGCTCATCTAAGCACCATACTGACTCTGTGTACCTCGGGGAGAATATGACCAAGGCAACGGTCGATTCCTCGATCCTGACTAGGAGATTAGTGAAATCCACACCCCTTGTCTCAAATTCGTCTATAAAAGCGTTGATCTGATGTCTCTGGAGAGCCTCCACGAGATGGCTGACGAAACCGCCCCGCAGCTCGTCCCCCCGAAAGTTAACAAACACCTGATGTTGCGGTGGTGGCGAAATGCGGCTGTGGACTGCCATGAGTGTGAGAGAGAACGTTATCACTTAGAACTAGGCAAATGAATTAGCTTCTGTAATAGCTTTCGCACATTTGCTGAATAATCGAAACCGAACCTTATCGAGTAAGCAAAGAGGAAGTGAGGGCAGTTGTTATTCAAATTTTTAGGAATGGATAGAGATTGAGATTGGTTACAAATTACGAGTCCCGCCCCTCTTTATATACTGTAGGTTGAGATATTATTTAAGGTTCTACAATTTTTTATAAACAAATTTCTTGGTTATTTCTTCCACACGGTTTCCATGCATAGATTCGGTTAAAGACAAGTATGCCCGCCCCTCTCTCTATATACAGTTCGGATTCTAATTTTTCTATTGGTCGGAGGTTGATCTGGACTTTAGAAGAAACAGGTAAGATATTTGAGGTTTTACACGTGTCTCAGATGGTTTTACGACACGTCGTGGAGTTAAATGTGCTGTTCTTCTATGTGTCAAATAAGAAGAGAGATAGGCTCCAGCTAACATGGGACTGGGACCGACTTACTCTTCTATATAACCTATAAAATGTTTGGATTCATTTCTATTAGAGCAATTGGTAAAAGTACATACAATTTTTAATTATATTTGTAATCTATTATAGGATAAATTATATTCATTGTTAATTTAACTAACTATACTTTTTTTAATAAAATAACAATTACATATTCATACTGTTTTTGCCGGACAGTCGTTCCGTTTTTCTATAAAATTTTTTGCGTTAGCCACTAGTTTAAATTGCTCCCTCCTACTATAATTTATCAAGAGGGAGCTAAAGAGAAAAGCGGAGCCCATATGACTGAGAACTAAGAATTGTAATTGAGCATACAACATTATCTTGATTTATTTCTCAAACCGAGATCATTTTTAACAACGATCTATTTCAGTCAATAAATTCTTTCATTTATTTCACTCATTCAATTCATTGTTTCAAATTCATAAACAGAGATTTAAAACCAAATAATACATTTAAACCAAATAATACATTTAGGGGGTTATTGGGAGATGAATTTTTAAAGATTTGAAGAATTTGAGGAATCCATCATTATTGGGTAATGGAATTTAGAAATCTTTATAAAATCTTGTGTTATTGGTGCGAAGACTTTACAACTCTTGTGTTATTGGTGTGATGATTTATCAATTCTAATGCAAATCCTATGTTATTGGTATGATGATTTATAAAGTTGAGTATTTAAAGATTTTGCAATTCCATCAAACTCTTGTGTTATTGGTAAGATGATCCTTTGTATTTTTTCTCATAATCACAACTTTCAAAATCTCATAGTTAACTCTAGGATTTCAAAATCACAACTTTCAAAATCTCAAAGTTCACCTACTCAAGAACATCTCAAAATAAAAACTATCATTCTTTATCCAATATTAATACAATGACTTTATGCTCATAATCGCTATGTCCAAAATCATCATTCTTTCTTAAATAATTATTTCAATGTCCGAATTATTGATTATATAAATATATTCAATGGAGAAATGGAAAAACACCAACAAAATTATATGCGTATTTTATTTTTTTAAATAAAAAATTATGCCTTATTTAAATATTTATATAGAAAAGTTATGAAATAAACCAAATAATATATTTATTTTGAAAAAAACTTATTAAATCAGGTTATTTGATATCCTCAAGAATCATCAAAAATCTTTAGGATTCTGGAAAAGTCTCTAGAAAATAATTGTAATAATCTATAGAATTCCTACACATTTCTAAAATCAGTAGGGCTGCAATTGATTGCTTCTCTAAAGGAACAAAAATTAGAGGAATAGGTTATTACGCTCAATTACTCTAAATATTTACCAGTTGCTATTAAAAAAGATTTTTTTTTAAAACATGGGACCCATATCAAAAGTGAATATTACGCTGATTTTCTTAGGATTACTCTGATTTTTGTTCCTCCTCAAATTAGGAGAGGAATCAGCAGAATTCTAAAATTATTTTTTTTCCTCTAACTACCATTGTTCTATTCCTTTTGTTCCCCTCATCATTCTATTCATTCCTCTAAACTACAACCAGTTGCAGCCTAGGATTTGTTATATATTCAAATTAGGTAGCTAAACAAGTTTCAACATTAAGTTAACATAAACGGATTAAAATTAACATCAACGAAGAATCTTTCTAATAATACCCTATTTGACAAAACATAATCTAACAATTCATGATTTTCTTGAAAACATTAACACTAGAAAATTATTCAAACATTACAATAATCAATGCAAAAGAAAATATGAAAGGAATCATTACGAAATTGCAAAAACACGAATACTAGTTTTTCCGCAAACCGAGTTTTCCGCCAAAAATACAAAAACCCTAGAAATTTTTTTTTTTCCAAAAATACAGAAAAATACAGAAACCAATTTTTCCGCAAAAATCTAGTTTTCTTGCCAAAAACGCAAAAATACAGAATTAAGTTTTTTTTCTCAAAACTAATCAGTTTTTTAGTCAAAAAAGCAAAAACACAAAAAACTAGTTTTTCACAAAAATACAGTAACGAATTTTTCCACAAAATCGAACGAAATTCAATTTTTTTTTTAACAAAACCGAGTTTTTCCGCCAAAATTGCAAAAACATAGAAACAAGTTTTTTCACAAAAATACAGAAACGAGTGAGTGCAACCAGTGGTGGCCCTGAGGCCAATTTTTATTTTCGGCCAATTTTTTTCAGAATTTTTCTTTAGATTATGGTATAGACGTCATGTTTTGTTTGTCAACCAGCCTTTTTTATTTTTCTAGCTTACGGCCTTATAAAACTCAGGGCCGGCTCTGGATATTCCAAACGGAGAAACAAACGGGGCCTGAATGAGATTGTTGATAAAAAAAGAAGAAGCATAACACTTAATTAAGACACATTTCCGTTTGAAGAATTTGAAGGATCTGACTATTGTTGAAATAGAAAAACTTGGGAATTAACACGGAGGATCATCAAACTAGGTTTTGTCAACTATTTTTTTTGTGTTCTGCCCCGTGATTCTTTGAAGTGGGAATTGCTATTTATAGACTACAATTTGATTTTTATTGTAAATCTAGACCC
>OVAF01003884.1:0-11173 GCA_900406245.1 Odontarrhena argentea
AAAGTGTTTAAGATTTCGATATATGTGTTTACAGTATATGGTTCACGACTTTACGAATTGCTCGAAACAAAGTAAATATGACCAATGATATTGTGATTAAGTAACATTTTTACAAAGAAATATTAACAAAACAAAACCCAAAATCCGACATTATGTTGGTTCTTTAATACAATAAATATAATGATAAAACAAAAATATATTGAGAATGGTAATTGATAACAATACAACAACTAATAAGAAATGAAAATGGNGGTTTGGATTTCGGGTTCGGATTATATGCCCACCCCTAGTCTGTTAGTTAAAGATGAGAAACGAGGTCTTTCTTGTAAGTCTCATCTATAAGCAATAGCATGTGCATTAGAAAGAAAAAGATATGGAGGAAGGGGACATTTCCGCGCTGATGTCAAGTTGGTTTCGGTTTTGTTGGACTATTGTTCAGTGTCATAGTTTACCACTTTTTACTATCTATTTTTTGTGTTTTTCCTAACAAAACTCAAAGAACCACATAAAATCTGGTAATTTAATTAATTTTGTGTTTAATGTTTTTGTGAAACAAGGTCGTTTCAGGTAATTTATCAGGTCTTCTAGACGAAATTAGCAATGTAACATTTGGATGTAAGTCCATTTGAAGGGGATGTGAAATCTAGATGAAGCAGAGCTTTTAGGAAAAAGAATCGACGTGAATAAGTTTTCCAATGAATCTAAGACCATCACAACCGATCCAATTTCAATGGAGTTATGGCCGTTTACTGAAGAGAGGTACAGAAAGCCCAGAAGACAATTTCCTAAAGCCCAATACTTAATGCATGAAGAATTTGGTTTAAGGAGAAGATAATCATCTAGAATAGACCTCTACTCTTATTCAGGATACTTAAAAGATATTCAGAATCGCACAAATTTTTTTTTTTGATATGGGATCGATCGATCCGTGCTCAGTTTGATCGAACCCGAGGCACGGAACATAATAGAAGATTTCTTTATCCATGAAGATCTTGGGAAATCCTGAAGACTTAGCTGACTTCTCTTTATTACAACCGGAAAAAGTCACGACTAGAAAAAGAAACACACAACTTTCTAAACACTTCCAGGCGAACCAGCTTACTAGCTTTCTTACTTTTCCAGTTCTTGATCTCTTTTGAATTTCTATTCTGCAATCGTTGTAAGGGAGAGAGTGTTTCATCCCCATCATTTGAAGAAGTTTCATTGAACCCTCTTTATTGATTTATATGATTATGTACAACTTTTGCATTCATGTTTATCATTATGATTTATGAGTAGTTCTCTTGTTCCGGTTTAGGGAATTCACAAGGGAATCATGGTTTGAAAAATAAGATTTAAGAAACATTGCATGACTAGTTATCATACTCTTTCTTATTAGTTCTTCATTCATATCTAGGATTAAACTGCGGCTAAGAAACTATTAGAGTATATATAACCTGATCACACTGATTTTGAAAGCTCTAAGGCACCACTCTCGAGGGAACAATATATTTTTTGCATCTAATTATTAGTTAGGATACAATCGAAGTCCATGCAGCCTTATTATATTTACCTGTGATTTTACCTTTCTAAACTAGCATGTGCCCGATAAAGGATGGCTGGTTCATCGTGATTTCAAGTTCATGAATAGATTTTAGAAGACTGCATCGATTTACCTAGACCTGAATAGTTTAATCTGTGATCCTTGATGAATCATGAATGTCCTAACGCTTTAATCTTATTGCTTTCTAAATGTTTATCTTATTTCCAATTTTCAAATTCTTAGACCCCTGGATTGATCAAACGTCTTCAACATCCGATCGAACCAGACCACTTTCTCAACCCGAGTGTTCTATTGCTTAGCTCGTGAAAACTCAATTGGTGTTACTGGGTGCCACTGCTCTATGTGGAATCGATAACTTATTACAGTAGTGCGAACCCTTGCACTTGCAAGAGTATTTGGGTGAAAACTTTACCCTCATCAACTATCGAACTTTCCTAGCGTTTTTAGTGACATTCATAGACACATATCTTTGAACTACATAAAAACAATACATAAATTAGTTATATTTTATCAATTATTATCTAATTGGTTGTGCTAGTTTATCGTTGCGTTTGTATTTAGATTAAAATTTACATAATACATGTGATTCACGAAAACATATGATTAAAATATATTTCAAGGTAACTAATCTGTTAAAATTTTGCAAACGTGTTTTTACTACAAAGAAATAACAACCGTAGAGAGTCATCTCCTAAATATCAGATTTTTCGGTGAGAATATAATGAAAAACAGTAGACATTTTAATTTTTTTATGTATAAATCGATTTTTAAATTAGATGCTAATTTAAAAGGTAAAAAAAATAAATTGACACACAATCATTGAAAAATTACTAGTTTGACACCTCAATATTTGAAGGGAAGATAAATGTTTCTAAATAGCCACCTTGTCCTCAGACCCTTTTGTCAGAAAAAATGTAATTACAGAAAATGTCACTCAAATTTTCGCAGAAAAAAGAGAAAGTTATGATATTTACGGATTTGCCACTCAAAGAGTCTTTCGTTCATTTGGTGACAGACTTGTTTGATTGTGACATGTTTTTCTTTTTTAGGTAAATTAGTAATATTTTTGTTAATTTTTTCGAATGTCCGACATATAATATTATTTAGTTTGTCACACGTGGTTACATATTTTTTATAAAATGACAGGTTTTTGAAATTTTCTAGAAAAATTTCCGAGTGTCATAAACTTTTTTTTTTTTTTAATCTGTCATATGAACGCATAGATTTTTTTTCACGTGGTGACAGGTGTTTTTTTCTGACCATCTCTTTGATGATAGACTTTAAAAAAGTCTGCTTTGCAAAATAAATTTTTAAAAATTACTAGAATGACCCTTTATGTGGTGACAGATTTTTTTGTAGATACGGCATAATTTTTTTTTGACTAAAAATTACTTTGTTTGGTGACAGATATTTTACTGGTATGTGACGGCAGACTATTTTCGGACTAGAATGACACTTTCTTTGGTGACAGATTCTTTATGACAGATTTTTTTGTTTATAACAGATTTTTTATGTGCGATTAGTGGTGATAAAAAATGTGAGTCACATGACATACCTAAAATACAAATATAACTAAAAAACATGCACTAAACATGTGATATTTCACTAGCATAATTGGTAAAGTGCACTTCGTGAACCACCAATTACCCTTTTTCACTTACATAAATATTTCAAACTTTGTAATTTTCCTTAAAATTTTTAAAAATATATTTGAAATAATATTTTCAAAATAAAAAGTTCGAAAAAAGTTTCAAAAAAAAAAATTGCATAAAAAAACCCTTTTCACTTACATAAATTTTAAACTTTGTATTTTCCAATTTTTTAAAAAATTTCATAAAAACATGTTTGAAAAATAAATTTTCAAGAATATATTTTATTTTTTGGAATTTTTTATTTTAAATTAGTCATATTATTTGAAATTAATGTTCCAAATACAATATGTAATTTAAAATATTCAATATGACATTGTAAATAAAATCAATTTTTTATTTTTTACAAAATCATAAATGTATTATTTTCTAGAAGTTTGAATAATTCCAAATTTTCAGCTTTGTATTTTTCGATTTTCCTTAAAAAGTCATAGTAGTATTATTTTCTAGAATTTTGAATAATTCCATATTTTGGAAAATAAGATTATTAGTAGATTTTTTCGTTTATTTTTATAAAATAAAATAGTAGTATTATTTTCTAGAATTTTGAATAATTCCATATTTTGGAAAATAAGATTATTAGTAGATTTTTTCGTTTATTTTGATAAAATAAAATAATTATTATTTTCTTAAATTTTGTAAAATTTGAATTTTTATAAATTAAAAGTATTAATATGAGGGATGGATTTTGTTTTGGATTCAATTAATAATTTTTTGGCTTATAATGTATTTGAGAATATAATTACTATATAAATCAGCTAAATTGCACACAAGAAAATAAACAATTAGACTATGGGTATATGGTCATTTTAACAAAAATGTGTGTCATTTTAGTCCATCTGATTTGGGTTGTGTCATTCTAGTAGTTTTTAGATAATTGTGTGTCATTCTAGTTCGTATCTCTATTTAAAATTAGTTACCTGCTTGTGTTTCTTCGGAAGGAACTTCATGCTCTTACCTGTGATTTCCTCTGATATCTCACCAAGAGAGTCATATATATATATATATATATATATATATATGTATATATATTTCAGAATATGTTTTTGAACTTAATCATCATCGAATTAGTTATGAACAATGTTACCTAGGCTAAATATCTAGATCACATTCACGATTACTGGTAAAGCAAGGACACCGTCGGTCACGACATGGACCCCTGGCACAATTACAACCCCTGAAACGTTTGTGCATATATATCTCTTAACACCTATGTAAAAACAATACATAAATTAGTTATATTTTATATGTTATAATCAAACTATTTGTGCTAGTTTATTGTTGTGTTTGTATTTAGATTCAAACTCACATAATACATATGATTGACCGAAAATATATAGTTAAAATATATTTCAATGTAACTAATCCGATAAAAAATTTAGAAAATGTGTTTACACTGCGAAGAATAAACTAACATACCCTCGCAAAAAATTAAACTTGCTAAGCAAGTACATTCATTTCTACAACCTACCTAGCAAGTGGAAGGTGTGTATTTGATACGATGTGATTTTGAGATCTTTTATACACATTCGTAGCTATCTTTTAAGGGGATTTTCCCCGTGTTTTATAATTTTAAGAGTATTTTTAGGTAAAAGTGCGCGTTAGGGTTTTTTTGTGGCTTTTGTAAGAACAATGACGTTTATCACCAAGTTATGAAGCAAAGACTGAAGAAATAAGGTTTTCTGCCGTAGAGTGACGACCGACAGTCTACCAAGGGGTCCACCGACACTCAAAATGAAGATTCCATGAAGTTTACATATCAATGTCGATCGACAGTCCACTCTCATGTCGATCGACACCAGCTTGAAGGCAAAAATGGAAAATTTCCGTAAGACGTTTGATCCGGAATTGAAGTTGATTGATACCCAATATTGACCTTCTAGAATACACCTTTTTACACTAGCTTGTGTCTCTACCTATATATACTCTTTTATTTGTTTCGTTGTATTCATCCAAGTTTTGTTACACACTCTCTTCGTTTGTTTCCAATAAAATATGTTTTTTTCCCTTTCTATGAGTGAGTAGTCGTTTGTCGGGGTCTGTGTAGTAGTAGGATTGTACAGATCTTGTGGTAGAATGGTGTCGGGTTCTCTTTGTTTTCAATGATAGTATTTAGAGTGATATGATCTCTATGCCATTCCTGAGAAGGGAAGGTCTTTAGGTATTAGGATGTAAGTTCCCCCAGGTAAACGGTCTTAGGGTCTTAGGCACTGACAATGCAGTGGTTATGACACGCCTGGATTCCAATAACAGATGTTACTAACCGTATGGCGGACTACAACTAGTATTAGGAATTGATCGCTTTATTTGTGAGTTCTAGTCTAGATCTCTATGCTCTCACTTTGTTGATGCCATCATTGGAGGGTATTCGATAGGGTGAGAAGAGTCTTCACCTACGCGAGAGCAATAGTCTAAGCAACATGTGTTCTAGCTCAAGAGCGAGAAAACTCAGAGCGTCGTAGCGATTGACACTCCACCAGAGTGTCGACCGACACCCCATACCTTGGACCCTTGTCGATTGACATCCTGCAAAGGTGTCGATCGACACTAGTCCGAGAGTTTACTACTTGATTTTACTTTCTGAACCTATACGGATCTTAATGCTTTTATCATATTGTTTACATCGTCTTTCGTCATCATTCGTCACTGTTTACATTCTCATCTGCTTTGGCATCACTAAATCTCATTAGTTTGGTTACTTAGTTACTTATCACCATTCTCATCTCGCTAGTTTGTCATTTAGATTACCATTTGCATTAGTTGTTTGCATTTAGATCGCCTCGTAGTTTCATATTTCATTTACTTATTGCATAACTAGTTTAGATTGTTCATTGGTCTATGTGTTTGACCCCATCTATACTACACCGATTAATTTCAGTTGTTTAGGCGGGTATTATAAATTTATTTGATTACCCGGTGCCAAAAACACCGTCATCAGTATCTCATATACGTCTTAGTTCCCCCTTAGCTATTTTTCTTAAAGAAGTCGGAAGACAAGTACTTTTTTTTTCTTTTTTGTTTTGTTTTATAGATATTATACTCTTTCTCTTTAGGGGTAAAACCAATGAGTTTTTAATTCAAATAAAACGGTCCAACTATAAAACACTCCTAGCTTAAACACAAAGCCTGCCTATTCCTAGGTTGATTTTAAAAGTTTATTATGACCGCATAACTTGTTCCCATTCTCCTAGTCGTTCAACATCGGTTAGGGACAGTAAATCTTCTTCTCCTTCTCTCTTATGTTCTTGCTCCTCTCTTTGTATGCCAACATTAGCTAGGGCATCGGTTGGCGTCTCGGTTGGCACCTCAATTGGGGCTTCTGTTGGCGCTGCAGTTGGAGCTTTCATAAGCACTTCTGATGAGGGAGTTGTCTTTTCTAGCTCTTCCTTCATGAGCCGTTTTTCTAGTATCTCCATCGTTCTAAGTGCCTCAATTGTTGTTGTCTATGAGCATTGAAGCCTCAACTACTGAGGGGCTTAGAGCGATGAAGACGCTTGAAAACCAGCTAAAGGAGGAAGAGCCAGAGAAGACAACTGTCTCAGTTGAAGTGCTACCCCAAGAGCCAGCTGAAGCACCAACCGAAACTCCAATTAAGGTGCCAACCAAAAAGCTAATCGATGCCCTATCTGAAGTTGGCATACAAGGAGAGGAGCAAGGACAAAAGAGAGAAGGCGAAGAAGGTTTACTATCCTTGACCGATCTTGAACGACTAAGAGAATGAGAACAAGTTATGCACTCCGAATAAACATGTCAAAACAACCTATGTATAGCCTTCGTGTTTAAGCTAGGAGTGTTTTTTATCTAGGTCATTTAATTTGAATTAAAAACTCTTAGGTATAGCCCTAAAGAGAAATAATGCACTATCTAAAAAAAAAATAAAAATACTTGTCCTCCAATTGCTTTATGAAAAATAGATAAGGGGGAACTAGGACGTATAAGAAATACATACCTTCCACTTATGAGGAAGGTTGTGGAAATGAATGCACTTGCTTAGCAAGTGGAAATTTTTGCGAGAAACATTGCTGGTATGTCAGTTTTTTCTTCGTAGTAAAACACATTGCTAAATTATTCACGGATTAGTTACCATGAAATATATTTTAATCATACATTTTCCGTCGGTAATATGTATTATGTGAGTTTGAATATAACACAACAATAAAACAGCACGAACAGTTTGATTATAATTTATAAAAGATAATGAATTTTTTATGTATTATTTTTTGGTGTTCATAGATATACAAGAAATGTTTCCGAGGCTGCATTATTTTTTTTTGTTTCCTCCCCCATCCTCATTTGTCTCTAATGCCAGGAATTATCGTTTACACTACCTTCTCGATGATGCTTATGCCGTAAACACACACAACACGGTCGTAAATCAAGTGACTCTGAAATTGGAAACGACGAAGCGGTGGAAGATACAAAGATGTTCATGGAATTGGAAGAACTCTGTGTTGGATTTCAATTTGGTTTTGCACTTCACTCTGGAAGAACTTGGTGAGGGTTTGTTTGGATTTTTACTTTACAGGAATGCAATCCTGTGAAAAGAAACTCCTTTAGCATTGGACCTTTTGGTTTATCTGGTTCTTCAATTGAAATTATTGATAGATTTTGACTTTTCTATGTGTTTGACTTGTAATGTCTTGATTTTTCTTTGTTTATTCTTGTATTGTATAAAATGAATGAGATAGTACTGGTCTTTATATTTTAATCTTTTACTGTTGAGATCATCATATTGAAGTTAACAACTCCAGTTTCTTCACACTCATTTGATTTTCAGGAGTGTTATAGGTATATTAGAAATCGAAGTAAAAGAATCAACATATCAACATAAGAAAATATACGCTTACATAATTTTTACATTGTTACATGGATGTTATCAAATGCTTATTTGAGCTTCTGTAATATCATGGTACAAGAAGGAAATCAGAGCATGAATTATGAATACCTATATAGATTTAAATGGTTATAGCTCTTTTATTTTGTTGTTTTAAGTTGCCAAAAGGAAATATCACGCAATCGTAAGAGGATTTATGAGGAATGTGAAAGAGATAGTGAAAAAGTGGTTGGCGATATTCATGTCTCTTATAAAGACCTTGGGTGAAGAAAACTGTTGTGTTTTGGGAGAGAATTCAGATATAACACTTCACTATTTTCAGGTAATTTCAACAAGAGAGGAAGGGATAGCGATTGTGAGCGATGATATTATGTGCGATTTGAATTAAAGTTTGGGTCATGATACAGTTTCAAAAGATCCTATTATTGTTTTCTTAATGATTTCGGTTATGGATTTGGTAAGGTAGAAACTGATAACTAAACCATTATCAAATGCTATTGCGCTATACAATCAATTATGGTTCTAGAATAATATATATACTCGTGTGTGTGAATCAATATAGACATCATAGGGAAAGCATGTAGTGGCTTTAACCCCAAAACTTTTATTAAAAGAATTATCTAAGAAATCAGCCATCTTCGAATTACATAAGAAATCTAGATATTGTAACTACATAGATACAAAGAGAATTTTATGTTTTTATCAAACAGAGACTTTTATGTTTTAGATTAGTTGATTATTTTCCAGGTTTTGATGCAAAAATAATTTTTTTTTTATGTGATTATTAATTTGTATGTTTTAATTTGATTAACTATTTGTATATTTACATCTAAATAGATGATAAATGCTATTTTAATTTCGGTAATAGTTTTATTAACATGTCAAACTGTTATACATAAAATATCGTATACTAAATATTTTAGAGAGGAAGTGTAAGTTATTATTACTTCCATTTTTTTTTTCTTCTTACCAATCACTAACTTCTCACTCAAAATATATTATAATGTATTAGTTATGATTCCAAAATTTGTTTGTTTAAGTTAACAGAAATATGTGACAATGGCCAAAAAATGGCACATAATTTGGATATTAAATATATATCGTATTAAACACTAAATTATATGTAAATCTAACCATTTACCTGGGCTCATATTTTTTTTTTTTTTTTTTTTTTTCNTCTACAGGAGGACCGATTTTCCATCAAAATTTCTTCAGATATACGCCGAATTATTATGGTTCTTGATCAAATCTTCACTGCATCATCACCTGATCCACATTGAGTTTCAAGATTACGAATTTTAAACAGAATTTTCCAGATCTCACCAAAAGCTTACCAAATCTCACCGGGTCTCGCCCCAACTTCACCAGATCTCACCATATTTCACTCTAACTTCACCAGATCTTCAATAACACGAGTAAGTTTTCATTGTTTTCACAATAAGATGAGAAAGTGAAATCTATAGGTATTTGTTGTTTTTCTCAATCTAAAAACAAGATCTTGGAGGGGAAAAAAAAAGAATAAGAGGATCAGAGAGATGGAAAGGAGATAAGAACGATCTTGTAAATCTTATCAGAGAATCATATTTTTAAAGATTTTTTTATCTTTTAAAATTATCAATTGAGGACTAATTTGTAAATTCTATTTATTTGCTAAATTGGATCACGCGTGTACACTACTTTGACCACTTTGTTAATTTGACCTACATTTATGCTCTACTACTTAGTTATCGTTAAAGCTCATTTTTTTGAAATTTGAATCTCTACAATCTTGAACTTAATCATATAGAAGAAGGAGGCCAAGTGGCCAATTCAAGCAACTTGACTTGACCAACTTGACCGAACTTAGATTATTTAAGTTATTGGTTTTTATAAAAATTCATGTAAGCAAAATACTTGGTTTTCAGTTATTTGGATCGATCATTGAATAGCTAAAAAATCCAAATAAAACCCAAACAATCTCCATAAATGATTAAGAATTATATTAGCGAACTACCTACTAGCTCGCAAATGTAAATGTAAAATTACTAAACCAATATTGTGCTTGGAATTTATGATTTTTCAAGAATTCTCGATTTGTCGTTTCACTATCGTTATTCTTTTGGTTTTTAGTTCGAGTTCAAGTTATTTTCATTTCGCCTATTAAAGACATTTTTGTTTTATTTTTGTATTTATAATGATCTTATTTCTTGATATTTTTTTATCAAAATTATTTTAAATCTTATTAAAGTTTATATAAAAATTAATACCCGAACCCAATTGAAACTTGAACAACTAAATAAAATCAGATTTTAGTTTATTTTAGTGAAATTATTTAGGATCCAAACAACTTGAACATGACCTAAAACTTATGAAACTTGACTTACATTTCTATTGAATTTATTTTAATCATATATTTCTTGATCCAAATAACATAGACTTGCTCCAAAACTGAATTAACTTGACCCAAAACTTAGTTTGGCCACCCCTTATTGACTAGGGCTGGGGAAAAAAAACGAACCCGATTAGTAAATAACCAATCCGGGTTCGGTTTGGGTTTGGATCCACGTAAATAATCAAAGGACCTCAATCGCTGGTATGAAATATCTAAAAAATTAAATTAACCTAAACAAATATAGTTTCCAACTAAGTTATGTTCAGTTCGTTTAATTAAAATTTTATACTTTTTAAGAACAATCCATTTTTTCATTTAGTTCGCGTATTTTTGGATAAGACGCACATGTTTTGCCTAATGACTTTCATACTAAGGATACAAATGATGATAATTAAACATATTGAAATACTTACCAGAACTTTCAACTTTAGGTTCTGTAATTTCGGTGCGTCATAGGATGGTCTAGATTGTGATTGTTAATAAAAGCGTTGAATGATGGTTCTTCTTCTCTTAATGGAAGTAGTGGATGTATCTTGAGATTGAGGAGGATTTGAGAGCTTAGCTATTAGAGAGAATGATGAATCGATTAGCTCTTCAAACCTTATCGATTTTTATAAAAGTTGGTAAAAAATTATTTTCACTGGAATGAAGTTTTAATCTGACATATATCAACTTTTATTTTTGTTTAAAATTTTTTAAAAAATTTAGTTGCTAAACATAAAAGACTATAACCAATACGGTTTTAGTTTTACTCATGTTTTAGATTTCTGAGTAAT
>OVAF01003885.1:0-11173 GCA_900406245.1 Odontarrhena argentea
ATCACTTCACCAAATGAAATCCTGAAGGCCCAAGCCCAAGCCCAAATTCGCAGCTTGCGTCGATCGACACAACTACTTGTGTCGATCGATACAACTCGATCTGTGTCGATCGACACATCCAATGTGTCGATCGACACACACTTCTTCCCTTGACAATTTCCNCATGAGCGGCCTCTAGCAAAGCATCATGATCACCCAGATCACCTGACTTGTTAGATCTCGATCTAGAACAACCATGTCTGAGTCATACACAGTGTGATTTCAGGACAACATTCCTTCACAAACCACTCTGCCTAGGCAGAACTACCACGCTAACAGATTTGACCACTGTTAGTTCCCTTTGCACATGTCTCATAATCACAAAGTTGTAACATACATGAGACTCCCTTTACAGCCTTTAATCCTTCACTCTAGAACTCTTGAAGTCACTTTCTTGCTGTAAATACCACTCTGCAACAGTTTTCCAAACAATGCAGTCTTTATGTAACTAGACAATTGCATCAATTTAAGCGCAGAGCTAAACCAAAATCTTCTCGTTACGTATCAGCTTCTTATTAACGCGTCTCTTAAACTAATACCACCACACTTGTATCTACAAGTGTTTCCCTGAGAAGATACTTCTTAATGATGCACCACGACAAACCAAACTGAAGTCCACCAGTTTATCGTCTCTAAAATACAGATATAATTTTCCTCACACCCTCGGAAAATAGTGACCTCCCTGTATTTAAGCTTTACCAGAACCTGGCACGGCATCATTACCATCTCTGAATTTATTCAGAATTCACCATTGTATTGGTCAGCTTCATTTTCTTCTCACACCCATCAGCTCGTTGTAGCATGCCTTTGATACTGATGAACCCTCATTACGCTTTCCTGCGAATGATCTTTTGAGAAGAATCCTCCAGCTGATCTTCTTCCCAATGCAGTTTGATGTCCCTGCATACTCATCCTACTTAGGGAGCCTTTTAGTTGCTTACTTCAGTCCTTAAGAACTTTATGACCTGCAACTAATATCCAGATGTCTACTTCATTACCAAGCATATAAAACAACCATGAAAGCTTTCTCTTCAATCCTGTTGCAACCTGATTATGCTTGAGCCTTTAGACATCTTCACCTGCTCTTGGACCCCTGTCTTCTTCACACACTTACTCAACCTGAATCATGCCCAAACAGCGACTGGTTTCTTCTCAAACTCACAGCCAATGAGCTTGTATAGTTTTACTCAGACTATGTCTCTCAACTGAGACTACTAGGACACTCCATAGCTTCATAGCTCCACCTGGGATCTTGGATCCTTCAAAGTTACTTGTGCCTTTCAAGATTTGTTCAATCTTTCTGAGTTAAAAACCTCTTCCTCACTGTTCCTCCATGATTCATAAAACGTCTTGTGTGCTCGACTGTATAACCATGGTATATTTCTTGGACACATCTTATCCACCATCATGTAGCTACGTCCAACAGTCGCCTTTACCCAGAAAACTCTCCAAGATCACTTCACTTTTGGTGAAGTTCCCAATCTGACTTTTGACATCAGATTGACTAGACATTGAATGCTTCAATCCTACATTCTCCTTTGACCGATTGTAACATGTTATATTCTCTGACAGCTTGACTCAATAACACCCCATTCTGATCTTTGGGCTGATCAGAACTTATGTCCCAGCTGCCATCTCAAATACTCACTCCATCATTGTATCAGAAATCCCACTCATTTTTTCCAATGTCCAATTCTGAAACAATAAAGCAGAACACCTAAGTAATACCTTGAGAATTACCAAGTAGCTTCTTCACCTTGAGTCATTTTGTCTAGATAACCAAATAACCAGCACAATCATTCCTCTTTGATTCATCGACTTGAACCACAAGAGACAGAAACCTCTTTATTTTCCTTGGTTTCTGCGCTACTGGTTTATACCAGTCACACCTTAATTTACTTCCACAGGGTGTCTCTTAATTCTTCATTCATGATATGTCGTTGTTCTGTGTGTAGATGTTCACTCCCCGTCAGTTTAAACGGACCATAGTAACATCACCAACAGCCTTGTTTCCTTTCCCCTGAAACATCAAAACACTTGAGATAATCCCTATGAATCTTCTTTTCCTTGATTTCCAGAAGAACTTCACTTAACAATAACCTGTTAAAGCAAATTCTTCCAATCTTGAACAAACCCATGTTCATTTCCTGTTTAAACATGCCAGTCTTGAACACAACAATGTACCGTCGTTACTAGTAACGAAACACGCCGCCTAACTATCACCTTGTCAGGAAGACTTTCGATACAAACCTCTTGTTCAATTCTGTTTAAACAGACCTTTTACCAACACCAAATAAGGTGTTCCCCAACAGACCTCGAACCTCACAACTTGAGCTTCTTAGATTTATCAAAATCTAAGTTATTCCTCTGAGACTGAATCTTTACACAACCTTCTCTCAAATCTTCACTATAACCCAAAACCATATGAGCCATCAATCTGTTTCTCTTAAACAGATTTCTCCATCTTGTTTCACACTCATCTGCAACCTTTCTTTCTTTGAATCTTAAGACTGATGCCAGAACAACCAGCTCATAGAATTCTCAACTCCTAGGGCGTCCCCTATTTCCAAGAATCTAAGAACTTACAGCAACAATCTTTTAAACATCCTCAAAGTCTCAACGCTTCAGACCTTAACATACCAGACTAACCCAAGCAAAAAAAAAAATAACTGAAACCCAGTTCTGAAACTTGCTTAGTCTTTGTTAAATTCAGCATACAAGCTGATGTTCTGCGAGACTTTGATTCCTTTTACTTTGCAGATCAAAACAAAACCAGCATAACCTTGTGATTTGCAGTGAGAAACATACCATTCTTTTTAAGATTTGAACCTTGGAGGTTGATAAACCAATTCTGAATTTCATAACTGAAACCACATAGCTCAAACCTATGCCGCCATGAAACTTGAATCAACCAACAGAAAATTTCCAACATGAACCAACTGTGAAATAATCCCACTCTCACAGATAAAGAGCACCTTATTTCATCATGTGAATTTTCTGCATCAATATCAGAATCTCTTTAATTTCTTCCTTCAGGAATCGCTCCAGTTTCCATCTCCGGAGACCTTTCTTCAGTAACTTGCTCCACCGGGATTTCAGCCTTGCCCCGACGATGCTTCCCGTACTGACCCGTCGCCTCCAACCGACGAATTCATTTCTCCTCCGTGAGCTCAAGCAAGGTTCAACCCAAACTCTGGTGTCTTCTCCGCTTCACCGCAAGTTCCACTCACAGCTTCATCTGCTCCTGTCAGGAGCCTGTAGTTCCATCAAACCGTCACAAACCGGCTACGGCTTTGCTCCACCGACAGAGATCAACACCACAGCTCACGACCTTCGCTCGTGGCTGTTTGAGAGTCTTTTTCAGCTGCTGCACCAGCTTCTCTTTCTTTAGCAGGTGGCTCTTTTAGCAGCTACTCATCATTCAAGATCTCCTTCAGCCCCTGGAACACCAAAGTGAGCCAACATTCTGACCTTCTACATAGAGAAGTCACCCGTTCCATCAAACCTGTCCACCTCGACCCGAGTGTTACCTCGACCCGAGTGTTACTCATCTTGACTGCCTTCTTGTAACCCTCAGATCTGAACCTCTTTAGCAACCTTACACCAAGCCTGGAGCTCTGATACCACTTGTTGAGAAAAACTTGTAAGTAACTTGGTTGCTATTGAAATAAGACAAGGTTTGATAACAGAGTTCACGGCCTCTAACCGCTACATCTCGGGGGAGAACTCTTGCTCCCAAGCTTCACTATAACAAAGAGATTACACACACCACTAACTTGTGATGTTGTCTTTGGTATTTTTACAGAGATATTGCACAAGAGAGAGCAACCAAAGTGAGAGCTACAACAATGATAAAGAAGTGAGCACAAAGAACAAGACCCACGTCCTATTACTTGTATAGCTTTGCCTTGTGTCTTGTCTCACCTTCTCCCTACTCTCTCTTGTCTGTTGTTGATAATTTGTGAAGAACATAATGGACCAGGATAATGTTTCTTCTCACCATACCATTTCCGTTCAGCCCATTAAGGCCCAAGTGTGTAATTAGTCAAACCAAGACAACAGTACGTATTATGCTTTAGGTGTCTTTAGCGATCACGACATTCTAATTTTTTTATATTGATATCAATATGTTTGTGAAGTGGTGTGGCTACTCGTTCAATGTGCATGAAGCTGAAGAGAAATAAAGATACAACGTAAATTCTTTTAACACATCCAAATTTTAGAGCAATTGCTTATAGTGCACCTGATTAAAAATATTATATTTATCAAGCTCATTTGAGTACCCTCTAATCATAAGAGATCAAAATGATAATGATGGCAGTTGAAACATTTGCACTTGAATCCCAAGCCGACATAGACACCCCATCGAATGTCTTGAATACTGCAACATAAGAAACTTGTAAGAACATAGGTGAATGATTTTTTCTTATCAATATTTAGGATTTTACATTTTATTAGCCTTTTTCACACACTACAAGAAAACAGGCTAATTGACACGACAAATTGTGAGTACTTATGTAGTCGCAATTATTTAAAACAGTATCGTCACGACATTGCGACTCAATATCGACGGCAAAACAATCTTCGCAAAATAGTATTAATATTGCGACCAGAAGTAATCGCAAAGTAGTCGCATATTTGCAACGGCATTGTAACTAAATTGCGAGGAAATTTGGTAGTTGCAAAGCAGTCGCACTATTTGTGACTACTTTGCGACAAGTTTTTTAGCCGCAATACGTTTCCGACCATTTTGAGACTGATTGTGTAGTATTAATAATATTGTCGCAAAGTAGTTGCAATTTGATTGGAATTGCGTTTTGTAGTCGCATTTTAGTCTCAACATATGACAACAGACACGATTTAAATGTGTGTGGTAGATGTAACTAACTTTTTGCAACTGCATAGAATCAGTCGCAATGTAGTAACTATTTAATTGCAATTTTGTCTCAAATGGTTTCTATATATACTACCACCCACCGTTCACAATCTCCACTCCTCTCACCTTCACTCTTCACTTTCACTTCTTTAAAAAAAAACAAATTTCACCCAAAAAAAATACGTTGGGAAAAAAAAAAGCTTTTTATTTTAATTAAATTCAAAAAAAGGAGAGAGCTATATACCTAGAAAGAATGGCGGATTACAACTATTGGGTTACGTTACGGAGTTGGATGTACAACATGACAGATCCTTATATGGGCAATTTCACGGAAGAATTTCTCTCTGGGGTGCAAAGCTTCATCGAATTTGCTAGCAACCAGTCATATGCACTACAAAACAAGGGTAAGTTTCATTGTCCTTGTACCAAGTGTAAGAATGAAGAAGTTTATCCTAGTCGTAAAGTTTCGAACCATATATTTAGTAAAGAGTTTATGCCCCGTTACTATATATGGTATAGACATGGGGAAGAAATAGATATCAATTTAGGAACAAGTAGTAATAGTACTAGTAATTTAAATTCTCCTAGTGCTACGATCGAGATCGATAATGAAGATGATGAAGTAGTGGCTACAGCTGGAGCAGAATATATCGACATGGTTAATGATGCTTTCTGTCAAACTATGAATCCTGAAAACATATATGAAGATGATGAACAAGGTTTTCAACAAACTCCGATGGGACTGAACGCTGAGACCAAAAAGTTTTATGATATGTTAGAAGCTGCACAAAATCCTTTGTACGATGGATGTCGTGATGGTCACACTCGGTTGTCCGTAGCTTCTCAAATGATGAACATCAAGGTGGGAAATGAGATGTCGGAAAACTGTGTGGACCAGACTCTTCAACTCATTTCACAGATATTACCGGAAGGCAATACTGCGACTAGTTCGTACTACGAACTAGAGAGATTGATGTACAATTGATGTGTGCCCTGAAAATTGTATGATCTTCTCGAAAGAAGATGAAAAATGGGATAAATGCAAATTTTGTGGCCACGCAAGATGGCAGACGAGCGAGGGGCGGACTAAGATACCTTTCAGCCGCATGTGGTATCTACCCATTGTTGATAGACTCAAGAGATTGTACCACAGTGCGAAGACTGTCTCGGCAATGAGATGGCATGCTGAGCACGAAACCGCGGAGGGGGAGATGTGTCACCCATCAGATGGGGCTGAGTGGAAACATTTTAACCAGATGCATTATGATTTTTCAAGAGAGAAAAGAAACGTATATCTCGGATTGTGCACAGATGGTTTCAACCCTTTTGGGATATCTAAAAACCATTCACTATGGCCAATCCTTTTGACGCCCTACAATTTACCCCCAGGTATGGCTATGAAGAGAGAGTACTTGTTTCTTACGATCCTGAATTCGGGGCCAAAGCATCCAAGAGGTAGTCTTGATATATTTCTTCGACCACTGATAGATGAGTTAAAGGAATTGTGGTGTACTGGAGTTGAAGCTTTTGATATATCAAGGAACGAGAGTTTTAATATGAAGGTCGTGCTTTTGTGGACGATAAGTGACTTTCCTGCTTATGGGATGTTATCATGATGGACAACACACGGTAGATTATCATGCCCCATTTGCATGGAGGACACGATGTCTTTTCAGCTGCAAAATGGCAGGAAGTCGTGTTGGTTTGACTGCCACAGAAGGTTTTTACCTCGTGATCATCGTTTGCGGAAGAATAAGAAGAACTTTTTACGCAAAAAACATGCTCTGAACCAAATTCCACCGGAATCTTTGACTGGGGAACAAGTTTACTCTGAGCGCGTACATGGTGTAAATCCACCAAAGACATCTATGGTAGGAGGAAACGGTCACGAAGCAAAGGTATACGGATATGGTAAGTTCCATAATTGGCACAAAGAAAGCATATTTTGGGAACTGCCATACTGGAGAGACCTTAATTTAGACACAATCTTGATGTAATGCACATCGAGAAGAATTTCTTTGTTAACATCATGCACACTTTGATGAACGTCCCAGGGAGGACGAATGATAATGTTAACTCAAGGTTGGATATAGCGATTTTGTGTAATCGACCAGAACTATATCTCGATAATAAAGGGAAAGCGCCAATTCCTATATTCAGACTGACTCCAGAGGCGAAACGCAACTTGGTGGAATGTGTGAAGCATGATATTAGATTCCCCGACGGATATGCAGCAGACTTAGCCGCATGCGCGGACATCCCTGGGGCCAAGTTTTAAGGCATAAAAAGTCATGATACACATGTTTTCATGTAGCGCATACTACCGTTCATATTATATGGGCTAGTGGATCCGTCTGTGCATGAAGCATTATTAGGTATTTTGATGTGGAGAGATATATGTTTAATTATTTGATTAATTATACAATTTTATTTAATCAATGAATATGATATCGTAGGCATAGGAGGATTTTTCCGTGACTTATGTTCAAGATCTTTGAACGAAAGTCATCTTCGCACTCTCGAAGATAACATTGTCATCATCATGTGCAACTTGGAGAAGATTTTCCCACCTTCGTTTTTCGATGTAATGGAGCACTTGTGTGTACATCTTCCATATGAAGCCGAACTGGGTGGTCCGGTTCAATATCGATGGATGTACCCATTCGAAAGACTTTTTAAATATCTTAAAACGAAGGCGAAAAACAGGAGATATCCGGCAGGATCGATTATTCAGTCGTACTTAAATGATGAGATCTCATATTTTGTGGAGTTTTACTTTGCTGACACGATCAAGACAAAATCAAGGTATCATTTTAATTACTTATATGACAATTTCAGATTTATGTATGTAAGATGATGATGGGAAAAAAAATTATCTTCATTAAATGACAGGTTATCTAGATTCGATGAAGGCCTAGTCCTTACGTATCCTGTTCCAATTCCCGAAATGTTTACACATGTGGGTCGCCCTAGTGGCAAAGCAAATAAAGTATGGTTTACCGACATAGACTACAATTGTGCACATGCGTATGTTCTACGCAATTGTGAATATTTTCGACCACTTGAAAGGTACTAATAAATTGGTGATGACCATGAATCAAATTTGTTAAAACTTTTCATCCTATCTTAATTTAAATAATGTTTTCATTCCTTTATATCAATTTTAGCTTGCACGAGGACCATATTCGGTACGCCAATGGGCACTTGTCAGATGAAGAGGTTATCGCCAAAGCACAGAAAGAATTTCCAACGTGGGTTAAAGATTATGTAAGTTTTAATTTGTACTTAAACATGAAGTAAAAGGGTTTAAATATGATATGTCGATCAAGATCATGTAAGTTTTAATTTACAATAATAACTATATGCAGGTTACTCTGTATAACCAAAACAATAGATCGAGGGAAGGTTTTCCGACATGGGTAAATGATATTCTGGAAGGTCCTAGACGATACGGGATATCATATCCCATGTATTTCACGAGGGGATATTTGTTTCATACAAGGGGATATGGCCAAAGGAGACAAACAATGAACTACGGGGTTTGTATTCGCGGGCAAAATTTTTCTGATCAGTCTGACGAAGCTGATATTTATGGGAATATGATAGATATCATAGAGCTTCACTGCCAGGGAATGGTGAGATTGAAGATTACTTTATTCAAATGCGAGTGGTATGATCCTATGCTTGACAGAGGTACCCGCCATCGGGACGAGGGTCGAGTTGTGGACGTTAAAGCATCTGGAAAATATCCGAAATATGGTCCATTTATACTTGGTACGTCTGTCATCTTTAATAATCGATGTCTCAATTAATTATAGATGATTTAATTTCCACATCCTCGACAATTAATTAATCAAATATATACATCGTTTTGATGATCATAGCTTCTCAAACAGATCAGGTTTGTTACATTCTGTATCCGTCAACAAAAGCATCATCACGAGGCGTTTGGCTCAATGTCTTAAAGGTTAATCCTAGATTAAACATTGTTGGTAATTATAAAGAAAAAGAGGACTTGGTTCTTCTTCAATAAGAGAGTGATTCTGATGTGATACCTGTCGGAGAAATCAGAGTGCCTCCATTGTGTACCGAAACGAATGAAGCCGAAATTGATCTTGACACCGGAACCGAAGACGTGGAACCCGAAGATGAATTTCAAATCAATTTATCATCATTTGGTGATGACGACGAAAAAGGAAGTGATGTGGATCCGGAGGAGACGTAAAATATATATCCGAATATATAGTTTGTAAACGAGTACATTGCAACTTCAATATATGTTATATATATATATTTCAATAAGTAAACACTACATAAATAACCTATATATGATTATCAATATATAATTCGTATAATTATTCTGCCCAAAAACAAGTTTATACTATATTTGTTTAATAAATGTAAGAAAAACATAATCAAACAATATAGCACAATGGCTGCTCCTTGTGCACATACGTATGTTCAGTTTCAGGGTTCGAACCAGATAGGCAACATTTTTAATTCAAGACAGAATGCAACAACAACTTTGCAACTACTCAAAACAATTACTACTACTTTGCAACTGCAAAGAAAAATTGCAACTATTAGGAAAACCTGATTCTCTTCGTTGTACAATGGTAAAAATAAATGCAACCACAATGCAACTAACACTTGTAGGTAGTCGCAAAGACGTCGCTTTTTTACGACTACAGTGCAACTACCTACACATTTTGGAACACAATTAAGACTATCTTGCAACTATATTGCAACTAAACCCTAAACCATAACCCCTAAACCCTAAGCCCTAAACACTAAATCTTTACCCGTAAACATTCAAATATAACCCTAAATCGTAGACCCCTAAACCCTAAACCCTTTAACTAGAATGTATTATAAATGCACAACGAAAAAATTATGTCACGAAATTGCGACTGGAAACCAACGGTTGTTGTAAATTTGTCACAAATATGCCACTCCATTGCCACATTATTGTGACAAATTTCTATACTTGATATATAAATATAATTTTTTTGGCCTATAAACAACAACACTCTTAGTACAAATCAAACCAATTGGAATATACAAAAACAAAACTTTCCGAATTTTCATTACATAAATTTCTAAGAACCATATATAAATACACATCTTTTATGTGAAATGGCATATAGATGTGTTTTATATATGAATGTACATATACATATATCATAATTTACAGATTTCAAACTAAGTTTAAATGATAATAAGCTTAATTGACATTTTTGTTTTACGCAATACAAATTCTCAATGGTTTAATGAAATGATTTTGTTTATTATCAATCAATTTAGGTTAATTAACACTATTTTGTGACTCTTATGGGACGAGTTTGGGACTACTTCTCAATGCTGTCGCATTGTAGTTACATTTTTGCGACTGATTTAGGACGAATTTGTTGATCTATGTTTTGCCGTTGCATTTTCGTCACTATTTTTAATTACTATATATTCCCCTAACCCTAAATGTCTTTCATTTTTCTATTTTCTCTCCGCCTCCTCCTTACGTTTTCTCTGTAAAAAGAATCGTCGCCGTTGAACCCACAACCTCCGACTAATCCACTGTCTCCGTCTCTCCCAACCTCTACCCTCTCTCCTCCTCTCTCTTCCACCCAGGAAACCCCAATCCCCGAGTACCATCTCTGTTCTTCCTCTCAAAGCCAGAAACCCTAATTTCAGCCGTACCAAATGGCGCCATCGTCTGCGAAATCAAAGCGCGGTCGTGGGGTTGGCTCTGGACTAGGAAAGCGAAAGTCTTCGGTGAGCTCCACTCCAGCCAGGTCGTCTCCTCCGTCTGTCTCACTCCGACCTCTTGCGGACCAATACGCCTCTACCTCCTACGAGACGCCTCAAGGTGAACCGAGGACCAAGCGCCGGCGTCTGGAGATGACCACTCCTGGTTCAACTGGCTCCGGCTCCAACCGACTGACCCCTCAGTCATCTCCTCCGAGTAATGTGGCGGATGAGCATCTGACCCATTCCCGCTCTCACAGGGATCCACGACCCTCTCGCAGTCAGCAACCCCAACAACATCAACAGAGTCAGCCCATTCAACTGATGACTCAGGTTGACCCTGTTGAAGAGAACAACCACTCTTCTTCTGATGATGGTGAAGATGACGAGGAGGAGAACCATCAAGGTGGTATTCAGATGGATTTGGGTGCTCTGCTCACTGTGGAAGGCCGTGAAACTTATTTGCCTCGTCTATCTCCACACGGTGACGGCTTATGGTAAGAAAAAACACTCTCC